>VMBQ01004254.1:4116-86229 GCA_007657795.1 Dreissena rostriformis | reverse complement strand
ATTTTAAAATCATTTGGCACATTTGTTCACCATCATTGGACGGTGTGTCGCGCGAAATAATTACGTCGATATCTCCAAGGTCAAGGTCACACTTTGAGTTCAAAGGTCAAAAATGGCCATAAATGAGCTTGTCCGGGCCATAACTATGTCATTTATTGTCAGATTTTAAAATCATTTGGCACATTTGTTCACCATCATTGGACGGTGTGTCGCGCGAAATAATTACGTCGATATCTCCAAGGTCAAGGTCACACTTTGAGTTCAAAGGTCAAAAATGGCCATAAATTAGTTTTCATCCGATCTTTACGAAACTTGGTCAGAAGTTGTATCTAGACAATATCTAGGTCAAGTTTGAATATGGGTCATGCCGGGTCAGAAACTAGGTCACAGGGTCGAAAAACAGATTGATTTTGAAACAAGGGGGGTTATTGTGATGAACAATCAGTAGCAATTCACAATTTGAGTTGCAGTTGTCTCCCTTTCTCAGACTTTTTTTTATTGAAAACCTGGTTTTGTGACAATTTTGTCCCTTGTTCCCCTTACATGTATACGCGCAAATTTCCCCCCCTCAGGGGACCCGACCCCTTTCCCCCAAAACTGAAAAAAAAACACTGAATGTTTGCTTGAATAGAAAATTGAATTTATAATAACAAGTTAGAAACTTGGCTCTGAAAAGAATGTCCAGACTTTTGCGTACAGTTAAATTGCTTTGTACAGTAAAATTTAGTTATGTCCGTTGTACATTTCCTCACAATGGAAATACTTTTTCATAAACAAGATCGCAAAATGACTACATTATTTTGCTTCTATCTTAAAATTTTAAGATTTCAGCATTTAGTTCATCTGCTTTATAAGTTTAACCTTAGTAAATATAATATTAAAAACACACTTTTTTTCCATTTAGAAGCATTTGTTGGCAAAACCACAACAACACTAATTTCCAAATTTGGTGAAAATGCCGTGATTTTTCCAAATCAAAAAGGGCCTGGCCCCATTCCCAAAATTGTGAGAAAAAAACACTGGTTAGTGTTTTCCTAACAGTATTATAATTTGTTTCAAATGATTTATTAAGTCAGTATGCTATGTTGTACTGTTTCAGCCCATCTGGCAAGCTGGTGCAGATTGAATATGCCTTGGCTGCTGTGGCCGCAGGCTCCCCATCTGTCGGCATAAAAGGTATTTAAACTGTATTTAAACCAGATGCCTAAGGCTTAATTAAACACTCGGTCTAGTGAGTCTGTTTTCTGGGTAGAACCAGAACATGGTTTCCTGAGTGAAACCAGTTCTTGGTGTCTTATGTGAGGATCTTAAGAATGCTCATAGAGAATCTCATGACCAAATGATCCTTAGGCACAGACACCCTATCCACTACACCTCCAGAAAGAGGTCAAATTAGACTTCAATATTAGTCCAGTTGACCTTCTGAAACATCGTCATGTGAGACATTGTCCGACACAATGTCTGACAAACAAAATGAAAAGTCCACAGGTAACAAGTATTAATATCCTTCAAATTTACCATGAGTCTGACAAGATTCTTACCTTATCAGACATGTGTCTGACAGGCCGATCTGAGGTTATGGAAATACTACAATAGTAGAGGTATTACTCAGCCTTCTGCTTGTGGGTACAGGGTTTATTTTGGATCGTTTTTATAGCCGAAAATCGGGTATATTCCCAATCTGAAAAAGTATACTTTTTTCCCAAAAATTTCCAAAAAAATTCCTAATAAAAAAAAAAAATTGTTTAATTGTCTTATAATTATTTTATCTCAATTTCATTTCAATTACATGAAACAAAGTATGTAATAATGATTTATATGATTGTGTTTTTTTAATTTGAATTATTATAAAGAGTGATATCAAATTAGTATTTCCTAAATCAGTTGACTTTGCACGAAAAAAGAAGGCTACTGAATTCATTTTCCCAATTTCTTGAAAATGCCATTAAAATTCACAATTCCAAAGCCATGGGCTATCTTCCCCAAAAGTGGAAAAAAACCTGGGGTATGTCCTGACAGTCACGATTGTTGTACCACTTGAACTCAGGTAAACACTTGAGGGCCATCATGGTCTTCTTGTTGAAAACTGGCAGCTTAATTTTAAATCTTGCCAAATTGGTGACAACTTTTTTTACTTCTTTGTTCAAATCTTTTTGTCATCACAGTGTGTCTAATTCAATTGTAGAAAACACTGTGAAAAAGTATGGCCTCAAATGCACCTTTAATGCACCTTTAAAGTGACAGTTCGCGGATAAATATATGGGCAGAATCGTAAGAAAACGTGTTTTTATGGAGGATATCACTGAAAATCCGGTTGAAATCGGTTGAAAACAAACATATCGATTTTTATTTTGGGGTCGAGTACAGTAAAGTATGAAAACGACCTAATTAATATTCATGATTCGACACGTTAATTCAAACCTAAAGAAACAAAATTGCAGATACAGGCGAATTTAGCGGAAAGAAGGTAAGAACAAATGCAAATACATCTGTTACAGATGGAAACTGAGTTTCAACGGTACGTTTTTGCTAAATTTATGTATTTATCTTCCATATGCTAATGATGTTTAGCAAAAGCTAAATAAAGATATAATTTTCATAACTCACCACGCTGCAATGATTTTCGCCTATTGCATGTATTTATGATCATTTATATATTATTTTATCGATTCAAAACTGATTTTGACCAGGTTTTCGATGTCAACCTCGATAAAAAATATATTTCAATGAATTTATGTAAACTTTATTTTTCGTTATATGATTTATATGCAAAACAACAATCTATTATGCGAACTGTCACTTGAATGACTTGCAGCTATACTAACCATTTAACTGGCAACTCATTGACACCTTATCATTTAAAAGTGCAACAGATTTTGCCAAATGGCGAAAACCATGGCAAAAGCTTAGTATTTGCCAGTGAGAGCCTTGCCTCCTATAACCTTTTTCTAACTCAGTCAAAACTCTTTGTGGAAACTCAAATGCTTCAATGCACAGTACTGGGATGCATATATCATAAACTCACACTAAAGTTCTCTTAATTACAGCTCTGAATCACTATTGCCCTACTGTTCACCAACTGTGGATGGCTATGTATTCATGGGATATTGTTATAGTTACTATAATAATGGTTTTGTTGTGTAGCCACAAATGGCGTTGTGTTGGCATCAGAGAAGAAACAGAAATCCATCTTGTATGATGACAGCAGCATTCACAAGATTGAGCTCATCACTAAGAACATAGGCATGGTCTACAGCGGCATGGGACCCGACTACAGGTCAGTGATCAATACAGCATTTCATAGTAAACGGAACAAGGCATACTAAAAATATTAAATTCATACTTCACGCATGTGGTCAGGGTCATTGTGTGGCAACACTGACCAAGTCCCGTTACTCTGACCTGTAATTTTGCAGAATTATGCCCCCTAGTTTGACTTTAATAATTTGGTATAATTAAGTAAATGTTCAACTTTGCCCTATCACTATTTCAACAACAGGTATTCAATTAAAACTTCACACTTCATGTGTTAGGGGTCATTGGGTGAGGTCACTGACCAAGCACTATAACTCTTTCCTGCAATTTAGCAGAATTGTGCGCTTTTTTGAACTATTGATCTATTCGCAAAGAGCTAGGGTATCGCACCCGGATTCCTTGTATCTCAAAAAACTGTCTCTTATACCCGCTGTCTCTTCAGCAAAACCAAAGGACCCCATTGGAAATAAGTGCTTGCACTTTCATGGGTTATCCTTGACTACAAGGTCAAAATAAATTCATTCATTGGGATAAGATTATTGTGCAATTCCAAATTACTGTTTCTACTTCAGGTATTCAATTGGAACTTCAGGATGTGTTCAGGGTCATTTGGTGAGGCCACTGACCAAGTTCCATTGCTCTGACCTGTAATTAAGAAGAATTATGCCCTCTTATTGTTCTTTTTGTACTGTTTCTACAATTAGAAAAACAGGTGTCAACTCATTTACTTAAGTTTTGATGAAGGAATTTATTTTAATTTTCTTTGTTGGTAGCTTTCATTCAGACCTAGGGTGGAACTGCATTTAGGTCTAGTTGGTTCATGTTCATTGTTCCCTAAAATAAATAAAATTGTATTGTGCTGGAATTTGTTTGCATATGTATTTTATATGTTGACCATGCTTCAGTGATTCATTTTGAAATCTACATCAATGAGTCCCTGGGACTCGCATATTTTGAAACAATGGGTCCAAACTGAAAACAATGGGTCCCATATTGTGTCTTTGTAAATTCATTACAAATAATCTACTTACATTTAACATGATACGCCTTAGCCAGGGGCTCTTTTATGCAACTTTACAGCTAAAAACAGAAATAGGTTTATAGCAAGTAAAATCTTTATTTGTTTTACTTTTAATACCAAACAGTGAACAGGGGTTTCACTTGCCCAAAAAAAGTTGTCGCCACTTTTTCGCGGCGTGAAAACCGTCGGTTATTGCAACTTTATTAATATTATATAATTAGAACAATCATGTCAGACCATCATTTAAAGAAACCTTACTATATTAATGGCATTGGCTATATTATTACTTTTCAAAGTATGTAAATTCATAAATAACAATAAGTACCTTCATAGTCATACCTTCATAAGACTAAATATGATTTATTTTGTATATAAATAACATTGTTTTCACTTGATAATCATGACCAACAGCACAGATAACCAAACAAATATAATAATGTTAACATAAATGTAACAGTATGCTGTATACATGTTTCAAAATGATATATTTATACATAGCATCACACAAATGTACATCATCTAAAAGGGAAAAAGAAATATCAATCATCAGCAAATAAAGTATCTCAATTCAAATTGTTGCAGTTACAGTTGGTCATTTGGACATGATATACATCAACTTCTGTTGTTAAAATGTTTTCTGTTAGTGGTGGATGGTTTCCAGGTTCAGTAAAATGAGTGTTTTTCACGACTATTTCTTGACAGAAAGTCCCATGATAATTATCACCATCCATTCTAGTTTCTAGTCTGAAATAATATACATCATATTTTTTACAAACTATCAACAACAGACAAACACATAAATGTCCGAATTTTAACATATCCGAAATATAGTACATCGCGTGAATGGTCTACGTTTTAATTAAGAAATTGTTGGTATCTTAATTAAACTATATCTTTTCCAGAACATTATAATAATGAAACTTTAAACAGAAATGCTCACAAATGCCTGTTGAAACAAGTGTTCATGTGTTTTTGTGGAGAAATCAAATGCTTTTGCTCTGGCATTGATTAAAGAAAAAGCGGCCCTAATAATCGTTATAATTATTGATCGTCGTGACAGTTTGTCCCAGTATTACATAATTAATTGCTCAATATCATAAAGGAGCCGTTAATCCGATAATAACCCCCATAAAACTTGACATTAGCAGTAAAACATCGTCTGTATCACTTACACGCTTCAGTGATTTCAATTTGCACTCTGCACTGTAGGTCACTTACATCGTTGTAAATCAATATTTACAACTGACAGACTCGCAGTAGAAATTAACATTTTCGGATAGGATTTTACCGATTTTTTTCAATTCGCCACTGTAAAAAAATTGGAGCCACTTTTGACAAATTAGAGCCATTTGCGACAGTGGCGATCGACAGCGAAACCCCTGGTGAAAAATATAACATCTTAAACAGAGAACTTTTAACATCTTTAACAATTTGGACTGATGAGAGTTTTAATAAATTGGATGACTAGTGTTCAAATTTTTTTGGTCAAAATTAGCCCTTTCAAACAGTGTGACAAAAGAAAATTTCTTCTTTGGTCAAAAGGTTTACACCTTCAATACAGATTTAGTGTAACAATACTCATGCTTTATTTAAGGTGTATAGCCTTCTCGCCTTCTTTTTTCTCCAAACAGGGAGAGCTTTTCCCACAAATTCATTCCGGGCAAAATTGAACAACATCACTCTCATAAGTTTGTTTTGTTTCCCTACAGTTAACCTGTTCCTGTATTTGGTCAAGACCTTATTCTGTACAGAAAAACCCCTCTCACATCCTGCAGTATGAACAGCAGATGTCTGTGTTGTTATATGTACTTACATTCTACGTTACATAGGATGGAATACTGTACGATCTGTATCACTATTGTGTATGTACCGTATAAAAATAAAAGATGCTATTTATTTCAGAACATGCAAATTTTTAATTGTCACTTTAGAAAAAACAACAATGCTCAATTAATCCAGAAAAGTATAATAACATCGCTTTTCTATAAAACTGTCTGCGCTCACAACAGACGAACGCAAACTGTGTTTTCCGCCGTTTATTCTTCACATTTAAACCACATGGTTTACATCGAGGCTGCGTTATCGATAAATATCTACACAGCGAGTTTAAATTGTTGAGGATCAATTTTTAGAATCTTTTTGTGTGGCATTTTCTTTGTTTACCATCCGGGACAGCCAATTAAACGTCCAACGAACTTTTAATAAAATGCCCTAACTAATTGGATAATTGATATATTTCAACCAATCAAAATACGCGTACTACATTCTGAATGTAGTAATGTGACTTCCGTTCTACTTTTCAAAATGGTGTTGACATGTGTTTCGCTTATCTCCACGAATCAAACTCAGTTTCATGTACAACTTTGACGATGTTGAAAATCAAAGTTTTAAAACAATGCGTCCCGAGGACGCACATGTTTGAGAATGATGCGTCCCCAGAAAAAATGTGCGTCTGGCACGTGGGACGCACGGCAAAATGAATCACTGTGCTTTCAAAGTTAATTAACTAAATTAATTGGCAAAAAGTTGAACATCTTGTTTCTTGGCATGATCACATTTCTTGTTTGAATTTATAAATGTTCAGCTTTCAGTTTACACGTGCTATATATCTACTACAGATATTCAACATCAAATATGTATTTGCAATGTAGTCATTATATCCGGTTAATGACAGAAAATGTGCATCATACTACCTAAATAGAAGATTAGTCGAGCGCGCTCCCTGCTGTTTCCATTTAATATGTAATTTGTATTTGAAACATGAGTAATCCAGACTTAATTTCAAAATGAAAATAGTGAACTGCTTATAAGTTATGACTGACTGAAGTGAAAGAATGTCTGTCAATGTGGATGGATTAAAACTACTACTTACTAGTAAGATTAATCCACATACATTTGGATAATTCTACAAAGTCTGTAATTGTAATTATTTTGTGACTAGCTCTATAGTAAATCCCCGTATAATTATGATGTCATTGGAAAATCCCTGTTTGCTTCGGTTTCTATGGTTTAGGTCATTTTGCTTACATTAATGGAAAATACTACAAATGCATTACCTATCAGGCCAGACGACATCGGGTTTAAGTCGGATAAGTCAGGGAAGCTTCAAACACCACTGGGTTTTGCTGTTTAAATTACATAGGCAAACTTTCATAAGTATTCGGACAGTATCAATTGGTTGCTCGGAGGATACATAATTCACGAAAGGCAATTTATTGCATCGCAAATTATTTTTAAAGATGTATATCCCTCAGACATAACCGTTCTATAATAAGGTATAATCAAAACTAGTAAATGGATATATAAATTCGTTTACAAACAAATTGTGTGAAATCACTGTATGTCAGAACTTTCAAGGAATCACCCTACCTTGGCCATAAGTTTCCACCTTCATTCTTTCAATACTTCTTGTACAGATTACATTTATGAATTTATTTATGAATTTTCTCAACAATTATAAAAGCCCACTGCAACTTTGCTACTGCTATTTTCCTGTGTGTGTTTACAGAGTTCTGGTGAAGAGTGCACGCAAGCTGGCCCAGCAGTACTACCTGCAGTACCAGGAGCAGATCCCAACATCCCAGCTAGTACAGAGGGTGGCCAACGTCATGCAGGAGTTCACACAGTCAGGGTATGCAGTGTTCTTTAAACCATTTTGGGTCCCTTTGGATTGGGAAATATCGCGGCGTTTTGACTAAAATTGGGAAATTATTATTGTAGTTGTTTTGTTAACAAATGCTTCAAAATTGAGAATAAAAGTGTTTTCAATATTGTATTTACTAAGGTCCAACTTATAGAGCTTGATGAGAGATGAGCTTAATGTTGAAATATATATATTTTTTATATATTTTTTACCGGCCGTTTACCAGCCCGGAATTTTAACGAAAAAAAAACACTTGTTTGCTTGCATGTCCTAGCATTCTCTACTGCCTTATTATGTTTTTGTGGTTTGTGATTGTTTTGTAAGCTGTTGTAGTATTTTTCTAATAACTCCTTGATTGTATCACTTTTGTGTGCACTCCATATCTCATACACCCTGAGACTGATTTTCTTGAAGCTGGGTAAAATTTAAAGGGTATTCAAACAATGTGCAGAAAGTATTAGTTAATTATGTTGACTTAACCCTTTGCATGCTGGAAAATTTGTCTTCTGCTACAATGTCGTCTGCTGAATTTCTAAAATTAGCATTTTCTTCGATTTTTTTTCAAATAATACTATCAGAGTAGCAAACAGTTTGGATCCTGATGAGACGCCACATTCTGTGGCGTCTCATCTGGATCCAAACTGTTGGCAAAGGCCTTCAAAATTCGGTTCCCGCACTGAAAGGGTTAAGGTCAAGGTATTCTTTCAAGGTCAAAAGTATAAGCCTCCATTTTCGTGTGGCCTAAATATCTCCTGTACCTTTTGAAGGTTTTTTTGTATGAAATATGGCTGCAATGTTAATGTCATTAAGAGGATGTGCAAGGTCATGAGTCATTTAGTTCGGGTAAAGGTCAAGGTCACTCTTGGAGGTCATTATTTTAGCCGTCATTGTTTTTGTATATATGATCTCCTATGTCCCATTTAGTGATTTTTCACAAAAGCTTGATCTAATTCAGAAGCGGTCCTGAAGTGGTGAGACACTCGCGCTAACAAAAATTAAGGTTCACCACTTTGAGGCCAAAAGAATCTTGGCAGGGGATATAGTCTCTTGGACGTTGTGTTGTTATGACCCCTGTGTTTCACACCATTGTTTATCATATGTGGCAGTACTTAACTACGGATTACATGATTAATTATAAGCAGAGGGCTTGGTTTGGTATGTTTGGCTGAAGAAGTGAATCTTTGTGTCTATTACCAAACTGTGTGACCAAACATAATTAAAAAATAGTAAATATAAGAAATTTGTTCTATTTTATATATGACCATTAACATATAAAAGATAGTGTATGGGCTGGTTAAGTTATGTTACTATTAAAATGTGTGTGTTTTATAAAAATAAGCTAGTCAAGCCAGCAAGAAAGCTGATGTATAATGTTTTGACTATTTAAGGTGTTGATATGGTAATTTTTGGAGTTTAAAAGATGTCTAGGTTGGGGCTATGTAGATACAATTTTATTGAAATGTTTTGTACAAACAAAACAATCAAAGCAAGCATTAAAAGTGTGTGTATCCACCTTGAGCTTTAATAATTTTATGTGAATTAAAGAATGGTTAGGAAAGTTTGTAGTGCTGTTCAAAAAGCTTCATCATTATTTTCTGAGTGTATTTTCTGATTTCTATTCCAGTGGTGTCCGTCCATTCGGTGTCTCACTTTTGATGGCAGGTTGGGATGAGGATGAAGAACGACCCTACCTCTACCAGTGTGACCCCTCTGTAAGTTCATGTACATGCTTGTGCTGAATCCTCTATACTGCATGGCTCATAGTCGATGCTGTGAAAATTGAAGCTTTTTATGCCCCCTTCGAAGAAGAGGGGGTATATTGTTTTGCTGGATGAAGGTCGGTCGGTTGGTCTGTGTGTCACTAGGTCAAAGGTCAAGGTCACTGTAGCAATAAGTGTGAAAATCGTTTCCGATCAATAACTCCTCAACCAATTTACCGATTGACTTGATATTTCACATGTGCATTTGCCTTGGACAGAAGATGACTCCTATTGAAATTGTGGTCACTAGGTCAAAGGTCACTGTGGCAATTAGTGTGAAAATCGTTTCCAATCAATAACTCCTTTACCAATTGACTGATTGACTTGATGATTTACATGTGCATTGGCCTTTGACAGTAGATGACACCTATTGAAATTGGGGTCACTAGGTCAAGGTCACTGTCACAATAAGTTTGAAAAAATCATTTCCGATCAATCACTGGTCAACGAATTGACCGATCGACTTGATACTTCACATGTGCATTGGCCTTGGACAGTGGATGACCTCTTTTGAAATTGGGGTCACTAGTTTTTTGTTAAGTTTTTTTGGCTGTAACGAGGTCATTTTTCCTCTACATACCAAACTTTGTGAGGGGGTATATTGGAGTTAATGTTTGTAAGTTTGTCGTTCTGTCTTTTTTTAACATCAAATTTTACATATTTCTCAATTAGATTGAGAATTGAAATATGTCTTGAATTGTAGATGTGCAAGATATAATTTTCATATTATACACTTATTATTGCGTTATGTGCTCTATAAAAGTAAAAAACTTCGTGGAAACTTGTCCTGCAAATCTCAAGAAATTTAAATGAAACATAATTTATGTCATAACTATGAAGTGTAGATGTGCAAGACACAGTGTTCAAGCGCAGAAAATCCCTTATTACTGAGTTATATGCCCATGATCTTTCCCATAGGCATGACTGTTTTATAAAATATAATTCAATTTGATGAACTACCTTCTTGTGCATTTCTGAAGCTATGAAATTGACATTTGAAATATTTCGTCACCATTAGTGCAGATGTGCAGTGATCGATTTATTGACAGATATGTTCCCTTAAACTTGGCCAATTACTTTGGCTGCAATCCCTGTGACAAACATTTAGTTTTGCTTTATTTTAATTGATAAACATTGATGTTATAAAAAAAAAATATGATGTTATTCATATTAGTGAATATATTATAAAGTTGCTTATGTAGATACAGTCCCTAGGATTTTTTGTTTGCCAAGATTTTGATTGAAAAAGGAAAAGGAATAGTTACTTTGAAAAAATATAAACACTAATGTGGAATAAAACGTTATCATTTAGGCCAAGATGCAGCGTTTTTGCATCTGTTAACATTATGTTTATTCAGATGTTAGTGATGGCATCATTACCATTAAACTGTATATTGGTATAATTTCAGGGTGCATACTTTGCATGGAAAGCCACTGCAATGGGAAAGAACTTTGTGAATGGCAAAACATTTCTAGAGAAACGGTACTTTCTTGTTACTTCCCTTTGACTACAAACCCTGTACTATTACCTACATGGAAATGTTGCAATTAGAAGCCTTTTGAAACTTTATGTAGCGTTCTATGGCCAAATCTGCAAGTAATACATTTACTTGCAGATTTGGCCATAGAACACTACATACAGTTTCAAATGGCTTCTAATTGCAATATTTGACATCCATTTGGCTCCAACTTACTCTTCATTGTCCATGAATCCCAGAAATGTAGTCATTGTAGTGATGATAAATTTGTAAACATTCTACAGAGTTTTGATAATCTGGCAGGTGTGTCCAAATAATCCTGTAAGTTTGTCCACCAATGTGAATGGCCAATTGTTAAAATACACTGAAGTTGCTTCTCCGCTAAGTTGCTCATAAATACTTAAAAAAATGGACATGTTAAGTAGAGTTGGCAGCAAATTGCAAAATCTGTAATCAAATATCATTATATCAATATATTTAATGTATATCTTTCGAAAAGTATGCATTTTCTGTTGGTAATGGGCAATTTTGGTTAACATAAATGTGTTAACTCACATAATGGCATCATTTAGCCAATGTTTCCTCCCTCACAGATACAGTGAAAACCTGGAGCTGGAGGACGCAGTGCACACGGCCATCCTGACCTTGAAGGAGAGTTTTGAAGGTGCGATGACCGAGGACAACATTGAGATCGGTATCTGCAACCACGACGGCTTTCGGCGATTGGCCCCCGCCGAGATCAAGGACTATTTGGCCTCTGTGCAATGATCACGGATATTTAGCCATCATTTACATGTATTAAGTGACTTTTCATCATTTTCCATGGTGTCGTTTATCTTTGAATAGTCAGATCTGCGCCTGTACATGAGACATTTGTAATGCAAAATGGTGATTTTAAGAATTTCTGTTAAAATGGTTCTGCATGGGTTATTCTGTGGATTTATTATCCTTAAACATATAAATCAACTCTTTGAAATAATGTTGACTCAGCCTGGTCTGAAATTTACTTAAGATTCTGATAGGTAAAACTGACAACAATTCAAATGCTTGTACAGATAAAATCGGTAGTCAGTGATGCATTCATACATACAGATAATTGAGTTTCTGTTTGATCACAACATAACACTTAATTCTTGACATTGCTGTTCTTGACATTGAAAACAATAAAATGTTGAACTTAAATATTGTCAATTTGTTTTTTCTTTTGGCCTTTTTCAAATCACTTTTATTATTCCCCCAAAGGGGGAGGGATATAGAATTGATATTGTCCATCCGTCTGTCACAAAACTTTTCAGGGCTATATCTCAGAAACTATATAAAATATCAACATGAAACTTTATGGGTGTGTAGATATCAATGAGGAGAAGTGTCATGCACAAGAAGCATAACCCTAGACTTTTCTTAAATAAGAGTTATTACCCTTTTTTGTTTTTGAATGATGTTACTTTTCAGGGCTATATCTCTGATACGCTGAAAGATTTCAACATGAATAAGAAGAATTGCAATTCATAAAAACAATTACCCTACACTAAATTGTTATCCCCTGTCAAAGGCCGAGGGATATAGAATTGGCGTTGTCCGTCAGTCAGTCATTAATTCCTTTGTCTGTATGTTACAAACTTTTTTGGGCTTTATCTCAGAAAGTATATTGGATATCAATATGAAACTATATAGGTGTATAGATATCATCGAGGAAAAGTGCAATGCACAAGAACCATAACCATACACTTTATTAAATAAGATTTATTGCCCTTTGATTTTGTTTGTATGATGACACTTTTCAGGGCTATATCTCAGATACCATACAAGATTTCAATGTGAAACTTCATGGGTGTATAGACATTAATGAGGAGAAGTGTCATGGTTACGAACCATAACCCTATACTTTGTTTAATAGGAGTTATCCCCCTTTGTTTTTGTATGATGTAACTTTTCAGGGCTTTATCTCAGATAGGATACATGATTTCAGCATGAAACTTCATGGGTGTGTAGGAGTCGATTGGAACAAGTGTCATGCACAAGAACCATAACCCTTCACTTCCTTAAATAATAGTTATTGACCTTTTGTTGTTTTCATATGATGTAACTTTTCAGGGCTAAATCTCGGATATGATACAACATTTCAACATGAAATTTAATGGGTATATAGATATCAATGAGGAAAATTGTGTTGCACAAGAACCATAACCCTACACGTTCTTAAAAAAGAGTAATTGCCCTTTGTTGTTTTTGTCCCCTACCGTTTTTACCGGAGGGGACTTATGGTTTGCGCTCTGATTGTCTGTCTGTCTGTCAGTCTGTCAAACTTTTCTGGATCATGTGATAACTTTTGCTATGGCAACAAATAGACTAGAAATATTGCTGAAAATGGTGGATCCTGCGATAACTTTAAAAGTTCTTCATATTTTTTCATGAAACATGGACACTTGGCAATATGGAGATTATGCACGTCATTTCATTTTGTTACTACGTCAAGAATTCTGGTTGCTATGGCAACAAATAGACTAGAAACATTGCTGACAATGGGGAGTTTCACCGGTAGGGGACCATATTGCTTTGCAATAGTCTTGTTTTATTATGTTTCCTTTCAGGGATATATCTCGGATACGCTACACGATTTCAACATGAAACTTCATGCGAGCATAAATATCAATGAGGAGAATTGAAATGCAGAAAACAATTGTCATACACTTAATTTGTGTGTGGATTATACCGTATATCAAGGTATATGCACCCATCCATAAACATAATTTACTTGGCGGTGGATATTAATTCAACGATTTTTTTTTTAGGATAATACTGTTTATCAAGGGATTTGCACCCATACATTAACACGATTTATTTGGCGGGGGATATCAATTAAACGAATTTGCTTGTTTGAATTCAAATTTATGACGTAGGTCGAACCCTCTGCAAAGAAATACTACTACTATTAAAGGCTAAATAAAGCTCATGATCCCTACCCTCGTAGATTTCATCCGCCTTATTTGATACTCGCTATTTCTAAAGCGGTAAACTTACTTTATTGTCAGAAATGCTATGAAACAAATTCTGGGACAAAGTCGGACATTACCAGGCGCCAAACAGTGTGTGTTCCGGAAATATCACTGACGTCGAAGACGAATTGTGCTGGTTTAAATTTAGTTAAAGTTGACATACATCCTTATTTTGTCATTTAAATTACATCTGTCCAAGACTTACTGTCGATGTTTTCACATGACTTCTGTAGACAACATCCAGGCCATGTGTATTTGAACAGCATTCTATTTGTAAGGAAAATACTCGCATTTTAGCGAACTGATTATTTGAGATGGCTATTTGACACAGGTGCCCTTTATAGTTATTATAAACAATAAATAATACAGAGCATCCTCCATTACAATTACTCATATACCACAATAGAAAATACCAATTGTTAATTAAGACGTACAAGAAGCATGGCAACGCCTCGAAACCAGGTTTTCAACGTGTTAAAAGGCACTTTATCACAGATTTTAGTTTTTTTTTTAAATGAAAAATGTCTTAAAATTAATTTACGAACAAAGCTGTAATATTGCGATAGTTTAAAATAATTATAATATCAAGAATACTTATTTGTTTACCATGGGGATCGCACCCGGGACCTGGGGAGTTTCCAAAGTTAGCAAAAACTAATTCGCTGCAATTACTCCACGCATGCTTGTGATTCGTAAATGTAAATGTAGTAAAACTATGTCGCTATTACATTTTAATGCTTAATAATCAATGTAAAGCGTTACAAACGCTGCATAATTTTTATGACATTTAAGTCAGGAGTGTTATTTAGCTTTTTTGAATGAAATGCGTACATTTTTATTTGAATCCATGGCAATTAATTGTTTTTAATTGTCATTTTGCCAAAATGTGAACATGTCCATTTTATTAACGTTAATTGTGCCATCCCAAGTTGCGTCTGCACAACAGCTACATACATACACAATTGCAGAAAAACACATTCATCCTCCATCAAGTTATTGAGCGGAATCCGTGTTTCTGTTTATAGTAACAGTGATCTTTGCGCGACTTACCCCGAAGACAATCCCAAGCTGGATCTCCCAAGCAAACTTGCTGTATCAAAACGTTCATCAAGATATTGCATTGCAATCTTAAGTTATTGAACGGAATCCGCTTGTTTGACGCCAACCGCACGCTATAACCCAATTATATAACCACGATTTTCAACTTAATTGGAAATCTTGCCCGATTTCTCGAAAATTCTTAAGTATGAGATTTGGAACTCCCCAAAACCAGTTTAGTTCCCCCAGTGCTTTGCATTGACCGTTCCAAGGCGGTGGATGACCCCATTTGTGTTCATTGTTGTGCGTTTGTTATGTACGTGTATGTATTGTCCAGTGCATTTGTTTTGTGTCCCAATGTTTGCGAATGGTTCGATTGCCTTACATAAAGGACTACATGCAATAACAAGATGTTTTTTTCCTGGTGCAACTGAAGTTACACTTCGTGTATATTTAATTAAGTCTGGTTCACTAAAAGTGGCTTAATTAAGTTATTTTATTGTTCCGTTTTCCTATTTTAAAGCTGGCTGTGTTGTTTGAAATAATATTTCTGTGTTTTAGTTTGCATAACAGTTAAACTATACATAGTGCTTGTTAAAACACAAATCGTAGTGACCGCAAAGTCAGTTTTTCCGATTTTTGTTTCTATAATAAGGCCTTTGAAAGTTCTTGTCCAGTCATAACAGTCTGGAACATAATAGGAGAACAATGTACATAGGGATCAAACATACTGGTTAAATTAAGGGGTTATATAAAAAACGTTCATGATTAAATGTGTCTTTTATTACAAAATAAACACAATTGTGTGACAAAGTGACAATCTATTCATCATATAAATCGTTTCAAAACATTTGAATAATCTATTACTTGTTAAATACACGTGCTTTTAAAAATGTTCTGACAATATAACTGTATGTTTTTCAATGGAAAGTTTGAAGTCCACTCATTTCGCAGAAGAAACTGTTGGGATTGATTATCCTTGTGCGAATCGGACATAAGCTGGAATAAATGAACAAGTAGAAATGAATAATACACGTCATGGAAATCTTTACTGGTTTAACTGTTTTGCTGATGTTTCTATCGCTTTTCCAACAACCAGAAAAACGGAGCACTGTTTAGTTAATTTGTTTTAACAAAATGAATGTCTTTTATAGTTTTGAAGACATCCAATAGAATTGGAAAATTGATGATAACTTTTAGATCTATGGAACCATAACTACCCTTGTGTTAAGAAATTTGACAAATATTATGATATTAAGCAATGCACATAGTGAACATATTAAGCAATATTAAACACCGTCGTCGTAAGATATAAGCTCGTGCTCATATGCTTTGAAGACCGTGATCATAAGATGGGAACACTGTGATCATAGGTATTTAACCCATTTATGCCGAGTGGACTCTCCCATCCTTCTGAATTGGATCAATTTATTTCCAATATTAGGGATGTCTAGTATATTCTTTCTATATTTAGAATATTTTTTACAGAAATTTCTTTAAGCAAACAGCGCAGACCCTGATGAGACGCCGCATCATGCGGCGTCTCATCTGGGTCTACGCTGTTTGCCAAGACCTTTTTTTCTAGACGCTATGCATAAATGGGTTAACATAGTGGCAATGAGCAGTGACCATCATGTGTATTTTGTAGGATCAACATTCGTTTGAGCTCTTATTGTAAATTAGCAATGATACGCTAACCGACTTCCCTTACTACGCACTTACATGATTCACAAGTACATCTGCGGCAGTGGGGCGTGTCGTACTTGATACACAGGGGATCGCAGTTCGGGGGTAGGGGCGGGCACGTTTCAGAAGCTTGGAAGACATGTTTAAAAACCAAATTCAATGCATAGTCCCAAGTTCTCATGTATATTGCATTAAATTAGTAAATATTTTGTATAGCCCATACATTACATGACCAATATTATACAATATGCTAAAACACGAATCAGGACTTTTAGGTATATGTTTAATCCACACATTCATAAAGAAAAAGATTATTTTGTTAAACGTGGCTACGAGTCTGTTTGAGTGTTTATTTAATGAATCACTGCTGAACGCGTCTTAAAATAACTGTTGTCTGCGAAGGTCCAAAAATTAGACAAAATCTGCATACACAATTTGAATTGTAAAGAAGAAGGCTCCACGGCGTGAACTATGCTGTATACATACACGTGTATCCACCTGTGCCTCCCCGGGAGCTGCCGCCACCGCTGCCGGCAGTTAGCACGTAGCTAGTACCCCCGCCACTGTGACCGCCGCTGTGACCACCGCTGCTTCCGCCGGCGACAACATATTGAGTTCCGCTGCTGTGGGAGCTACCGGAAGTTCCAGTGTAATACATAACATTACTTCCGGTTTCGTGGCAGTTGTCACAGCTTGTTTGAGAATAATAAACTGGTGCTGGAAAATGATTTGTGGATATTGAGTAAGTGAATTGGTTTATGTTATTTTGATTTGAAATTGCTGTTCAAAGTGTTCAATAAATAATATTATATTTTATGATTTTTATATAACTAGTTCTAGACCTTATTTCTTTTTTTCGTGTGCATTTTCGTGATATTAATAGCAGTAATTCATCGACACATGCATTTGTTATGATCTGATACGTAGCATCAAATAGGAAGTGGCATTCAGTTTGTCAATAACGCACCACCAAACATCGAAATACGATAGCGTATAACTATGACGAACATTTATCTCTTTTCACGATAAGTCCGAGCAGGTGGATATATTGTGATAGTGCGTCTTCAGCCTACACGCCACCATTCAAAACATACATGAAGCCATGCATTTTTTCCCCACAAATTGCATTATCATATCTATGAAAATAGAATCCCTTTTTACAACAGTAATAACCTACCGGGTTTACACTGACATTCCGGGGGAAATGAAGTAATTTAGTAGGAACCTACCGGGTCTTACGAGCGTAGATTAAGGTACTCTTGTAAGTCCCTACCGGATTTAAAACGAGACTCCGGTGGGAAAGTCAATGTATTCTTATAGGAACCTATTGGATCATACCTGCTGGGTTTACTGTTGAAAGAACGTACCGTTTTTACACTGGCACGCCGGTGTGAGAGGTTGGGTACTTCGTAAAGGAATATATCGGATCTTACTAGCTGCGCTAATCTTGTAAGAACCTACCGGGTTTACACTGGCACTCCGGGCACTTGTTCTCGTAGCGGACCACCTCGTAACCATGGGGACACATGGCGGAACATCCGCTGGTGCTGGGGCACTCCACGACCTCGTACTGCGGGGCGGGACGCTGTACGGAATACTGGGGGCGCGTCTCGTACACCACTGGCGGGGAAATACGGATGTATCATTTAATGTATGGTTGATAATAGAGAAACAATGAATTGTATAAAACTGCGTACTAATGATCATTTTTAATACATGACCCTGGTTTGTATATGCTTTAAACGATGAGAATAAACAATAACAAACACAGGTCACCAAAATGATGCACATTCTAGTTTTTAACCTTAGCATATATAGCATTGTCATTTAATACTCTTGTAAACACGTGTGGATCTACATTTGTATATTATATTAATTTTGTCAGTTAAGATGTTTGTTTAACAATTGCATAATACCTTCTTACAATATGTATGTTTGTATAAATATACACAATACTAAATAACCANGGGGGGGGGGGGGGGGGGGGGGGGCTGCGTATGCATAGGCTGTATATCTGTTTAAAAGATAATTTCTAACTGAATGACAAAATGGCGTCCTTTGCGATTTATTATTAGTGATTAGAGGAATAATGTTTTCTCAAATATTATGCAAGTAAATTATAACGAGGGAAACACCAACACCGTAGAGCCAAATGGGCATATTCATTAAAAAAAAAAGAAGAATTAAAAACAGTTTCTTACCGGGTGAACATATTCGTCCTCATGTTTTGAAAAACCAGAAGGACGCCATTTGGTCAGTCAGTTACAAATGACTTTGTACCCATGCCCCCGCCAGCCGGATGATTTATTACGACTTACCATTTTTGAACTGATTTCTTCAACCTTATTCTGGTTTTCACGCGCACTATTTTGTCGCGGTACATCTCCCATATTTCCACAACGCACACCTACCCGGTTCCGGTGTACGAAACAAACCTCATTGGTTTCAACTTGCAACACACATCGTTCTGTTTCATGTCCACAACACGCACCTTCTTGGTTCCAATTAAAACACACACCTACCTCGTTCAGGTTCACAAAACACACCTACATGGTTCCCAAGTTCACAACACAAAAAAATCCCGGCCATAAAGAATAGCTACCTGGTTCAGGTTTGCACGAGCACTTGGAACAACCGCCTGTACCGTCGCTGTACATCTCGTACCCGTTCGCGCAGGTAGCGGCGCATGTCAACGTGTGTGTGCACGTCTGAGCTGTGTACTCGGGCCGGGCTGTTAACATCGTGAACATGTGGATTATCTTATAGCGGTCATTATATCGGAGCAATCACAAAATTTATAAGTAGAAATAGTTTAATTGTGCCGTAATGGGTCTTATGGCATATGCCGCCAGTGTAGCTCCCGACCAGTCTGTCCAATCGGGAAGTCAGGTTTGGAGTATTCTGACCGCTAATTGCGCAAGGTTGCGTGGTCTTTTTAGCGGACAGGGTAGCCCTTGACCAGACTGCGCGAATGCTATCCAGACCGCACATGACATGACCCACGCGCCCATATTAGAAAATGAGTAAAAACAAATGCTGTATAGTTGAGTTGTAAATAATAGTACATTGTTGCATGATCCGATCTTTCGATACAATTCTTGAATTAACATACAGGCATGTCCAATTGTATATTGACATTATTACAAAATGTAATTGAACTCGACTCGGACTCGATCCCCACTGGAAGCGTTCTTAACGACGCCACTTATCGCTCTACCCACTAAACATATCCAAAAGTGTTTAAACACATCAACTGTTTTGGATGTAATCGAGCTTAAGCAATGGTTATGTCCAAACTAGCTCACATAAACCATATCACGTACGTTGCTGGTAGGTCACTTGCATCTCGATACACTGACACGTTGGGCAGCCGTCTGAGCCGCATGTGTAGCCCGTGCTGCAACGGGCGGAGCAGGCGAGGCTCTGACGACAGGTCAATTGGCGCTCTACGTATACCTGGGTCATAGTGGACAGGCCCACCACTACCACGGAAATGGCGGTTATGATACAGAAACATCGTAAAATGATATCCTTATTGTATAACTTATTACTTATAATGACTTTGATGATGACACTACTAATGATGATGATGCTGCTGCTGATGATGATGAAGATGAAAATGAAGAAGAAGAAGAAGATGATGAGTGCGATGACGATAACGAAAATAACGAGGACGTTAAAGATAAAGATGTCGATAATGATAATGACAATGATAAATAACATTGATGTGATGATGATGATCAATACAAATTATAATTACATAAGAATACTAATTTAAATATATATTAAAAGTAGAAAGCCAAATAATACGATACCACCAACCTGAAGGATGGATGCATTCGCACGATGGGCAGCCATCGGTGCCGCACTTGTACCCCACGGTACATCCGGCGCTGCACGAGTGTGCCCGGCACGAGACCTCGTATGTCTGGATGTACTGGCGCTCCTCCGGGGGCTCCACTGCGATCTCTATCGGGTACTCGTAAGGACGCTCCACTGGGGAGCCGAAAGGAACACGTTAACGGTAAGTACAATGTGACGCATACACGTGGTTCAGGTCTTGCGTTAGATATGACTCGGTTTTTAGTTGTTTTAGTCAAATGCATAGTTTAAAGTTAATGGTAGTGTGTTCATTACTTTACATTTAATATCTGTAAAATAACCGGTTGCGAATTTGGAAAAATATAGATCTTCAAGATGTGTTTCATTGTAAGCAATCCCGAAGGGAGAGCATGCAGGGAATGGATCATGGCATCGTCACCCTTATTTTAATAAAGATCTCTCCTATTTCCTCACCTACCCTGTATACAGGCGCACTCGGGACAGCCGTGTCCGTCTGTCGTCTGCATGGTGTAGCCGCTCTCGCACGTGCGCATGCAGTGGGCAGTGTGCGTGCACTCCTTTTCCGCTGGCTGGACTGTCTGCACGATGTACTGGATAGTCGCTAAAGGAGAAGGGACATGTTTCGGAGTTTTACTCCTGATACTTTTTGATATACGGGATTGATAAAAATTGCTGTGAATCTGTTAGGGTTTATTTTTTATTAAAACACATGATTTGATATTACTATATACCTGCAACTACACTACTCTGCGTATGAAATAATTACTTGTGGAAACGTGATGACTGTTCGGACACGAGCATGCTCTACATCCGCCGGAACTGGTCGACCCCAGCTGATAGCCGCTGTCGCAAGTGGAGGCGCACAGCAGCGTAGCAGCGCATTCCTTTACTGGCTTGACCTCCACAGCGGAACCGGAAGTTGACATCGCAGAGCCGCCTCCACCGCCTCCCGACGGTGGTGTCATTCCACCGCCACCACCGCCACCGCCACCACCGCCACCACCACTCCCGCCTCCGCCACCGCCCATTCCACCGGTAAACCCACCACCGCCTCCTCCTGCGCGTGTAAAGAGTGGCACCATTAAACGTTTACGTATATTTGCTACATACCCATGGCAACCTATTGCTGTTCGGTGCGATATGCTGTTTTCCACTTAGAACATTCGTCGTACTTAAATTATTCATGCATACATATCCGTGTCAAAATAACGTTTGCGAGCTATGTCTACAGTTGATTTTATTTGTCGTTTTGTCTCCTTTTAATACAGTTTGTAAAGTTGATTTTTAAACTAAATATATCGCAAATAAAACAAACTATCACACATGTTTATCCTTCGTTTAGGGTACTGACATATGAAATATGCGCAGTACAATTCAAAATCAGATGTCTGGGCCTTACCTCCGCCTCCTATCGCTCCGCCTCCCATGGACATCAGGCCGGACAGGGGGCCGGAAGAGGGACCTCCCGCCAGGGCACTCATCCCGCCGGCTGGAAATGTACGGGTTGTTGATGGTAGCAAGAAAGAGTATGTATGCTGGCCGAATATTTTGTTTAATGACGTGTACAAGATTTCTTAAATTATGTAAAAAGAATGACGAAAGGCCTATTTGTAAAATCGCATTAGGCATCATCTTAAACTTCACTTATGCTTGAACCATTGTTTTCTCCGAAGAATAATATGATACAAGATTATCATATTAAGATGTAAAATATTAGAACAAACAAGCAATACTATGTGCATGTGTGTATTACTAAGTTTATGCGGACGTGCCGCCCCTTAAGCTTCAGTATGTGTTGACCTGGAGTTTGTCCCAGCACTCCTACGTAATAAACTTACTAGATTAACACATGCTGGGACGGATTTTGGAATTAAAACTGCAATGTTCATCTTTTGCTAGAATTCACTTCTTTGATAGTTGTCGTGTATGTGTGGGGTAACGTCCGGAACATCCGAAGAAATTCCTACCTGTCTGGTATGGGGATTTTAAATCAAAATGATATACGCCGGGATTGGGATTTACACCCGAGCCAACCGAGGTAAGGCATTCTTAATACTTGTATGACATGCCAACGGATATATCATTTGTGTCGCGTTCTGAGAAAACTGGGCATAATGCATGTGCGTAAAGTGTCATCCCAGATTAGCCTGTGCAAACAAAAAATTCCATAAAAGCGGAAATTGTCGTCCCTGATTAGCCTGTGCGGACTGCACAGGCTAATTTGGGATTTCAATTTACGCACAAGCTTTATGTTCAGTTTTCTCAAAACACGACACATATGTTTATACAATACCTGGCCCACACGGACACGATCTACATCCGTTCGCGTCTTCCACCAGACACCATTGCGGGCACACAATATTATGACGAATGCAGCTCGACCCCGCCGGGCTAAACATCGAGCCCGCCCCGCCCTGGCTTTGACCTCCCGCGGTGGGACCTCCCATGGATGGTCCCATGCTGGCCCCTCTCCCCATTCCGCCCATGGGGCCTCCCATTCCACCACCACCGTGGAAGGGGCCACCGCCTCCCATGCCCCCAAAAGGGCTCTGTCGGGTGTGTCGCTGTGGTCCAGATGGGGCCCCGACAACTGAAATTGCACATTTAATAATATTTATTGCAAAGGATATCCTTTAAAATGCAGCTTTGACGCTGTATGGAGAAACTGTAATACTGTTTCATTATTACTGTGTTAGATAATCGCTTGCTTTTGTAGATTATTGTATAGTATGTGTATACATGTAAATACATATTCAGATAAACTTGTTTGACAGTAAACGACATGTTTTTGTCAACTTAATTTATATTTACGGTCTAATTAATTTTAAGTTCAATATATTTTATAATTTCACCAAAACATTTATTATAACAACACATGATTAACATTACCAATGATATACATGTACGTGAAATACATATTAAATAATATTTGATATATGCTGCTATTATGCGCACGTCTTCAAACTTGCATCTGAATGCGTCATATCATTGAAATTATCCAATATCTTAACGACCCATTACTACTCAAAATCAACGAAAATTTCGTACGATATTTCGTAAAATAAAGTTAAAAAAATAAAAATCAGTGTTCCATATAGCAATTGCCGAAATTTAAACGCCATATGTGGTCTGGTAACATAGATGTTTGTAGATATAAAATGCACGTTTTTATTTTTGTGTAACACAATCAATTCCATTTTTATTTCTCGCAAATATATCTATTCATACGACACAAGAACAATAAAATGGTACCATGTTAGTGTTCATGTGTCGTATAGAAATCAGTGCGGGAAATAAAAATGGAATTTATTGTGACACGAAAAATTAAAAACAAGCATTTTGTATCTACAAAAATCTATGTTACCAGAACACATCTGGCTTTGAAATTTTGGCTATTGCTATAAGGAACACTGATTTTTTATATGTTAACTTAATTTTACGAAATATATTCCGAAACTGTCGTAGATTTTTGAGCGTTATAGAGACTTAACATTTATATAAATAACCTCGTGTTATAATGGTTCATGATCTGCATGAAATGAACGAATTTTACTTGATCGTTAGTTGTTATATTAAATAGGTTTAGATCATCAGATTGTGATTATTCCCCATTGTCGAATTTGCAATTATATTAAATTCAGTAACGTACTTTTCTTTTTACTGTCAATTCATATACGAGTCACATTGTGTGATAGTTTGTGCAAAAAAAACACACAAAAAACAATACAACTAATGATAGAACAAAATAAACAAAACTTCTACCGTAACAAATAGCTCCCATGCAATATAATAATGTCAACATTGTTTGCCACATTTTCACACACATCAATCACAAAATGTCGAAAATAGAAGGAATGCTTCCTTCCAGAAATAACGCAAGCTAACAAATTGAACAAGAAAGCGCAGATATCCCGCGTAAGGTAAATGACGTCGCCCCAGCGTATCTTCGAGGATAATGCCCTTTTATTTCGAGCTAGCACCTGTCGCCCACTAAGATTATGCCGGACTTACACACATCCGAGTGTGATATTGTTAAACGTTGTGCTGGTGTTTCTTTCCGAATAATGATCGGCCTTGTCAATATATGATACGTTATCGAAAGTGTCGTCATTTCTTCATGCGAATGACGAATGGCACATGACTGTTAGTGGCTTTCAAAAAGGCATGACTACTATTAAACAATCTGGAATAAGTTTGCTGTAAACTCGCATTTTGTCCATTCTTTTACAGAAAAAATAGACGTTCGATTATACAACAAATACACTCCTTTCCTTAAGTATTTATATTGTAATCTTATTATAATGGGTTTGCATTAAATTGTTAAAACTTTCGTCATTTGAACACCAATAAACGAACATAATCAGTAGCGTTCAAGAGATATTATTGATAGCAATGTAAAACATGATCCAAATATTTTTTGTTGTTCTGGTGTCACTGAAAAAAAATGATATTGAAATAAACGACATTCTTTGGTATATATTAACTTTCTTGATTTTGTGTATAAATAAATATCAACTCGTACATCTGGTTCCTGTCTAGTATTTTAACTTATTCCAGTATCCCTGAATTTTAGTGGAAGTCTATGTCTATAAAGGTTATATAAAATTATGTCTTATAATTACATGTTTATCGTATGGGGAGTTAATTGAAACATTAGTAAAGGTATATTGTCACATTCTTTGTTGCCGAATATTATCAGCAAGACGAATCATACTATCCTACCACACATTTAAATAGATGAATAAAACAAACATTATTTCATCTATGCCATCTAAGAGGCCAATAAAGTACGTGGCGAATTGCAAATAAATTCTCGTTGTAAGTCGACACACTCGCACTTTCATGTAAAATGTAAAGCCCCGGTCCACAGCAAATGACTCAATGCATTGAAAAGTGGCATCATGATGAAATTGAAGAAAATGCCGTTTATCATCATTGAAAACTATTGATTTAGTTTGAAGAACTTCGTTTAATGTTTGTGTTCAAAAGCGCTCGATCCGACTGGGCTCTGTCTCACACAAATACCGCTGTTCTAAGCATTTGAACTGTTATGGTTATATTTATTTGTTTGCAATTTATGGTTTTTATAACAAAATATAAGTTTAATAAATTGTGTTAAGATTTTTTTATGTCCCGCTGTCTATACCGGGGGACATATTGTTTTTGCCCTGTCTGTTGGTTGGTTTGTTTGTTTGTTGGTTTGCACAAACTTTAACATTGGCCGTAACTTTTGCAATATTGAAGATAGCAACTTGATATTTGGCATGCATGTGTATCTCATGGAGCTGCACATTTTGAGTGGTGAAAGGTCAATGTCAAGATCATCCTTCAAGGTCAAAGGTCAAATATATGGGTCAAAATCGCTCTAAAGGGGACATAGTGTTTCACAAATACATATTGTTTTACCTGAACTAGCTATAGTATTTCGCGACATTGACACCGTAAATGTCCTTCAATATGGTGTCTGCAAACCCGGTCATCCGAAGAAACTCTGTTCCGACAGTTTTATATAATAGAACAGAACAGACAGTTAATTCATATAACTTAAACAAGTACAATTCATCGTTATATATACGAAACTGACAATATATAAGCAGTAAGCACAGGCATAGTGATGCGAAAGTTACGAAAATAGTATATAACAAGGTGTTAAAAATGCATTAAAGCCAAATACAGATGACTATTTAAACAAATCAACATAGTGCTCACTAAACTGATAATTATCCAGGAATTTGTGACTGGGGGGCCAAACCGGGGAGGGTTCGGGAGGGGTCCCCCCTCCCTATATAAATATATATTTTTTTGAATTTGGCACTTTGCAAGGGGAATTTTAATGCTTATAAAAACCGTATTTTGTAATATAAATTTATNCTAACCCTAACCCTAACCCTAACCCTAACCCTAACCCTAACCCTAACCCTAACCCTAACCCTAACCCTAACCCTAACCCTAACCCTAACCCTAACCCTAACCCTAACCCTAACCCTAACCCTAACCCTAACCCTAACCCTAACCCTAACCCTAACCCTAACCCTAACCCTAACCCTAACCCTAACCCTAACCCTAACCCTAACCCTAACCCTAACCCTAACCCTAACCCTAACCCTAACCCTAACCCTAACCCTAACCCTAACCCTAACCCTAACCCTAACCCTAACCCTAACCCTAACCCTAACCCTAACCCTAACCCTAACCCTAACCCTAACCCTAACCCTAACCCTAACCCTAACCCTAACCCTAACCCTAACCCTAACCCTAACCCTAACCCTAACCCTAACCCTAACCCTAACCCTAACCCTAACCCTAACCCTAACCCTAACCCTAACCCTAACCCTAACCCTAACCCTAACCCTAACCCTAACCCTAACCCTAACCCTAACCCTAACCCTAACCCTAACCCTAACCCTAACCCTAACCCTAACCCTAACCCTAACCCTAACCCTAACCCTAACCCTAACCCTAACCCTAACCCTAACCCTAACCCTAACCCTAACCCTAACCCTAACCCTAACCCTAACCCTAACCCTAACCCTAACCCTAACCCTAACCCTAACCCTAACCCTAACCCTAACCCTAACCCTAACCCTAACCCTAACCCTAACCCTAACCCTAACCCTAACCCTAACCCTAACCCTAACCCTAACCCTAACCCTAACCCTAACCCTAACCCTAACCCTAACCCTAACCCTAACCCTAACCCTAACCCTAACCCTAACCCTAACCCTAACCCTAACCCTAACCCTAACCCTAACCCTAACCCTAACCCTAACCCTAACCCTAACCCTAACCCTAACCCTAACCCTAACCCTAACCCTAACCCTAACCCTAACCCTAACCCTAACCCTAACCCTAACCCTTAGGGTTGAATTTAAATATGTCATGTTCGTCAAAAGTATGATGTAATCATAACAAAATATTGTAGAGGCTACATTGATGACTCGATTTTGACGAACCTTAAATCAGAATTTTCATCTTTTTAATATATGGGCTATGTTTTAATCTGGGTAGCATGCATTTTAAACTTAGGGCACCAGATCATCAGGTAGGTCCTTATAAAACTATGTTTATAAGTATTAAGCCAATTTATGAATTTCTCATATTGAAACTCGGTCAAATTGTTTATCTTAAAACATATGTGTGACGTGTTTGAATCTAGGTGCGTCCAAGAACTAGGATACCAGGTTAAAACTATGATAAACATAGCTACCACTCCACATTTCTGACACGTAAAAAATTGATAAAACCTTGCCAGGATATTTTTCTGTACCATACCGAAAGCAAATCTTTACCCTTGCGCCTAAACAAACAGGATCAAAAGGTCAAATCTTCGATAAACCCTGTTCCCACACTAGAAACATCATTTATTACTAAATATTTATGAAATTTGTGCTGAATTTTTGTCTTAACAATATCGTCGCCAGGTTTGATTTTGGGTTAAATTCATCATCAGGTCAAATCTTTGAAATCTTAGAAACACTTTATAATACATGTACTCTAGATGTATAACCAGATTGTGATGACACTTTGTCACAATATTTATCTTAACAATATTTCGCCAATTTGGAATCGAGGGGGTCAACAACTAGATAAATTATCGACAATTGGTGTACCAAACTCATGTGATCGCTTCAGACCCTCCTTTTTTGTTTGATTTTATGTTGTATATATTATCATACATTTCACAAGAAAAGGCACAATCTTAACTACAATCCAAGTGGATGTACAATAATCATTTTCCTCTCAGTGTTTTTGAAATTTTGTTTCGTTTATATCATAAAAAAATAACTCGCATAAATATGCAAATAAAACAGATAGTTATTATACCAGATACATTTTTCCTTCCACCATGGTATCAATTTGTTTATTTTTTATGTATTACAATAAGTTGGTGTGTTGTTAGGTACTTAAAGAGTGATCTCCTGCGTTGCTCCCGCATCCCGCCTGACGCTATCCATTGGGTTATAACAGTACCTGCAACATGGTACTATTCTGCTAAACAGTTCATGAGACTTGCAGCTCTACAGGTGCGTGTGTTAGGATTAGTCTCATAGACATTCACAACGTGATATTATATATGAACATTAGACATATTTTTTACAATGTAATTTGCGTATGTTATTGTTCTTTTTTAAAGTGTGTTTGACAAATTCAAGAAATATATAATTGCATTCATCCCAATAACGGTATTTTCACAAACTCATATCTTGACTGTTATCAACATTTTACAATAAATATGCCGAGATTATTAAATGTAGATCAATACACTGACAATGAAAGTAGTCATTCCTCGATATGAGTGTAAAATATTACTTGGTCTCAATACTTTATGTTATGTATGTGTTTACCTTGCGGAATAATGTACGAACTATCGATTATAATGCCGAATGTTAATAAGAGAGCGGTATATAAGCTTTACACTTTTATACAACAACGGTTTACAAATAAGTTAACGTGCCCTAGGATAAAGTGTATATGGTTAAGACTATCATAATGTTATAAATTAGAAATAATATTTCGCCCAGTTTGAGAGTCGAATCCAGGACACCACGGTCGTGGTAAGTGGTTTTCTTACTGTTTCAAACGGGCCACCGGTGGAGAAGTAGGTGTGACGTGCGCCCAGCAATCCAGAGTCCTGGGGTCGAACCCTACTCTGGACACTTTCTTATGATCTTCATTAAGCGAACCGATCACGGGTTCTACAGAGGAAAAGTACTTGTGTGTGCATTAATTCATTCGGCTTTTAATACATATATTTTTTATTAATTTCAATGAATTTGTGAAAAGCTTTCCGAACCACGAATCATATGCATATTGTGGGGATATTCAGGCTCTATAGTATTTGTTTTTTTTTGTTCGATTGCTTTCAGTTAGCTTATACATTGTCAACATGCATAATCGAAGAGCATCCAACTGTTTCGCTAATAATTTCGTTTTTGATAATATGATTTTCCTGAAGTCAATTCGAATTGAAGAATGAAGATCATCACTCTGAGAATTTTTTCCAACGTTATAGTTAAGATAAATGTATTTAGATGCTGACAAAAAGTATACAATTTATTTAACATTTCAAAACAGTTACTGCAGTGTGTTGACAATTAGTGAATATATATTGGTGTATCATAATGAATCATTTATTTGATCGTCTGCAGGCAGGAATATCCGACGATACACTGACTATTGCAACAGAGCCGCTGGCCGCTTGGAGTTATTGTATTCGCAGTCTTGCAAACCGTGCCGGCGAACTCGGATTTTCAAGACCAAACAAGAAGTTCATGATCCTAGACGCAGGAGGTAAAAATACGATATTTTGTATACTATTTATTAATTCACGTCGAACAGAATATATATTTGCTTAATTTATTGTAAGTTAATTCAACCCTGGTTTAAAGACCATGCAATGCCCAACTTCATCATAACTGACAAAAGTTAAATAAATGAGCCTATGCCTATCTCATTCAGTTTTTCGCAGCTGTAGTATAACTAGAGCTTACTTAAATATCTTCACATTTAATGTTCACAATGAAGTGAGTTATGTGGATTGCGTTCGTACGTTAAATTTATGTAACGGCCAACGGAAAAAAACTTTGCAAAAACGACATTTTGCAAATTTAAGTTTCTGTTTCCTTTAAGATAGGCCTATTTAAGATAAAGTATGCGATACAATTCGTCTTACTGACCATGTATAGTTGTCCCATTTTATGTCCGTTTCTTTCATTTTGTTATGTTAAGAATTTGCCCACATAAGGGATTTCTTTTATTTCCATATACTTTTTTGTTTTCCAATTGAATCATTCCTATTTCGGGAAAATAATCCGATTGGAAAGACATAAAACCCCATAAAACTAACATGAGATGGCCGAATGTTTACTTACATTTCATTATGAAAGAAAAGCAATTTGTGACAAAAAACTAGAAGTAATTAAAAACGATCAATAATTGATCACAGAGAATTATTGTATCGCATACTTTATCTTAAATATAGATAAAAAGAGTACTAACGGTTCTAAATTGCGGTTGCGCAAAGTTTTTTCAGATGACTGTTCTTTGATTAAATGTAGTTATAAAACCGTTTAAACTAAAAGTTGGTTTGTGTGTCGATGTTATAGGCAGCCGCATGCAAGTAACAGTATACGAAGTACAAAATGGGAGCAAAGTACATGAAGTAGCCAAAGAAGTAAATGAAAATTGTGGAGCAATAACGGTCGATTCGGCCTTTTTGGATTTCCTCAAAGACTTATTAGGTATTTTAATTGAACAAAGTATCTACATTTATTTGGCGTATGCGTGTTTTCATCTTGATTTGTACATATATTTACCCTATCATTAGCGCATAAATGCCCAGCTTCTTTCGACGAAAGCCTTGACCGGCCTTTTGCGTTCGGATTATTTGCCAACCATGTGCACTGAACGAATGCTCTAACTCCCCAAGCATAAAGAGGTATTTCGTAAGTATCTATAACAAATACAATATGTTGTTTTACGTAATAACTCGTGATTCCCACCATGAAAGCGCAATATTGTTGACCAGAGCAGTAAGATATTTAAAGTCATACGTCAAGCCAATATAACAAAATGTGTGTTATGCACCACCGATAAGCTGATACAATAACTATTCCATTGACATTAATCGTTGATGTTAATTTTGCAAAACATGAAACTGTATCGAATTTTAATAACATTCTTTCTTGGTTCATCGTTGATTTTTGAACTATCCACACATTATACCTAAACATTGGTTAACGTCAGCGCTATATTGCCGTAGCAAATTACCGCTTATTTTCGTGCACGCTCAGGCACCACAAGAAATGGCAAAAGAACACAATTCAGTTATAATGTCGGACTGATTAGTTAATGTTATTTGTCCACTTAAAAATGAAAGAAGCAAACAAGCAATATAATTGTAAACAATCACAGAGTGACTAAATGAAAAATATGTTATAATCGAAGAATACATAAATAGCATAATGCAAATGATAATTCACAAAATGAGAATCACGTGTTACTCAGACTTGTGAACGCCTCATATTCGTCTGATTATAAATTTACACCTTTGTTTCATCGATAATACATAGGCCATTATGAATGCTTGCGAAGTATTCATCAATTGATGAACACAAACATATTACAGTAGGGAATGCAGTGTTACTGGTTTTACCAACATGTTTAAATCCTCATAGGAATGCTCAATGTAAATCAGATTTTTTGTTTTAAAGAGCCGCTCTTTGTTACGTAGGTTGTGACTATGCAGTAATACGTGTGCTGCACGATCGGTATGATCAACTAACCTGCAGTCATCAAATTTTAAAATTCACTTAAATATCTTAATAGAAATGTGTTCACGACTATGAATCATATGCGAAAGACATACGCATATCTTTTGCACGCACATAAGGCGAAACCACATTTACAAATACCCAATAAGCTTAAGATGATGATCGGTAATTTGTTTTTATAAATAATGTTGAATATTAAACATCTATAAGAAACAAACTGCAACTAAATACAATGTTATGTTAGAAATGTGATCGGGTTTAAACTTTTTTTGAACCCGCGAAACAAACAACAGGAGATAATCGATGAGTTACCTATGTAGTGTGCATATACAATATATTTCATAATATGCACGCATTTGTTGCATTCGAAAAGGCAAGTTTAAATTGTATACAAAACAAAGTTCAGCAATTTAAAAAAAAACATTAATGCACCGTGTGCTTCAAAATGAATTGTATAATCCATTTTTTCAAGTAACCTAGAATTTTAAACGATGACCTGTTCATTTGCAGTGGTCGATTGGTTTTAATAAGAAGCAAAATAGATTTTAAATAAAAGGTTTTGGTTCAAATATCAGAACATATTTGAATTTTATGAATAGTATCAAAAAAGCAACGGATACGACAGAAGTAAATCAATTTAGTATTTTGCATATGATTTGATAACGTTTTTGTTCAATTTGTTATAAATAAATAAATAGAACACAGACAAGCATATACAAACTGATTAACAATACGATAAAATAATATAAATTATCGGTAAAATTATCTTTAAATGTTTTGAATGGAATGATTGTTTACGCAAACAGATTGGCGTCAAGAAGACAGTACTGCTGTATTGAAAACTCTACTAATACATTGTAAATAACACGATGAATTTTAAACCCGATACACATGTCATAAAGAAACAGTAAAGCTTGTCGATGGTATAAATGACTCATTCAACCACCGTGAACTCATAAATTCTGTGATAGTTGAGACAAAACGGAATATATCTTGTTTTAAAGATTGTCAGAGTGCATATTGGCCCAGAAGACCATGTAATAAACCATATTTTTCTGACGCTTATTATATAATGAAGTGAAACTCCAGAATATTCAATCTGAAAACAAACACAATTGACATATTTTAAAGTAATATAAGACGGGAACTGTAATGGAATATAGTTTTGTTTATTGGCAATATCTGTATAGAATATTTACTAAATTGTATAAGGGCATCCTTCATAAACATGTAGTATCAAACATTATTTGTTAAATAATCAATAAGTCCTGCGAACACGTAATTGGTGTATAAACTGCCATGTAATTACTTGGGTTTTTCTGCTTAAGTATTTTGGCCTTTTTTTGATGCCAATAGTTAAACAAAACATATCATCATGGTTTTATTTCGGAACATGCATTTCATAATTATTAATATATGGCGAATGAATGTCCCAAAACTAGAACGTGCACATTCTTATCGCCAATAGAGATAACATGAAGTTTACATAAATCCGACAAAAATTGTATCAAGTAAACAGATTATTGTCATCATTTATGTTCGCTATGCTGCTCATCATTGTATTTTATTTGAAGTTTGCGGACTATAACTTCCGTATTTAGCTCATTAGGATGAATATATGTCTAATTTGTGTTTATTGTTAGCAATCGATGGAGTCCGTTAATGAACAAACTATATCGAACAAAAAAACATTTTTATTTCTAATATGTGGGTGAAGAATGGGAAGAAAAAGATATGATGTGTAATTGTCTAAACGATAGGTTGAATAGTACGTTAATTGACAACACAGGCAATGGCAGTTGCAGTTGAGTGGAATTTTCAGGCTTATATTTAAAATAAAACAACATTTTTTATTAATTTTTCCATTGTTGTATTATTGAAAAAAACAATTGTGGGTTCTAAGTTTTATCGACTGTCTTATACCAGTAATGCCCGCACTACGTGAGCGATTGTAGGTATATTGTTTACTTGTTTTGCTTGTTTCTAAGGGAAAACCTCTATCGATCGCTTGCAAGACAAGTACCCGGAAGATTACAACGACATTCTTTCCAATTGGGAAACGAAAAAACGATTCGTTGAAATTGGCAAATGTAACATAAGACTACCATATATACTATTGAAATTGGTAAAAGATGATAATGGAAAAGAACTGAAGGACATTATATCATCATCACGTTACAATGGATCGGTATGTATCAAAATTAGTTTGTTTAACGCTTCATTGTTTTGTTCAAAAGACTAATATTCTGAATGACCGTAGTTTGTGTTTAATAGTTCAAGACGTGTTTCTGAGTGTGTCAAAATATTTGCACGAGTATTATAAAAATGGATTAAAGCGAAAAACCTTGACCTTGAAGTGTTTTTTAATAAAAAATTGAGTCATGAATGTGGTCTCTATCGGGAACAAGGTTTATCCAAGATTTGACCCGTTGACTTAGTTTTAGGATGCCAGTGACGATAATTTAAACTCGGTCTAGATTGTGTCAAAAACAAACCTTCTTTCCATAATCAATCATTATAAAGTCATACATTTTTCCTCTAGAGAAGTTACACAGTTTTCCTACGCTTTGACCTGAGGGATCTATTTTTGAAAGCACGTGACGCAGATTCAAACTCAGCCTAGTTAAACATTCTGACCAAGGTTAATCAAGATTAGATGATATTGCGATCTCTAGAGCGGAAACGAGCTCCAAATCGACGATACATGACGCCGGACATAATCTTGCCATAATAAAAAACAACGAGCACGTCATGCTCAGACGAGCGACAATTAGCACAAACGTTGACATTGGAACGGTCAATGCAACGAATGTATGGTTAAATGGCTTGCCAATCCATACAATTTGTAAATATCCTATTAAATGGTAAAGTGAACAATTAACATCACACAAAATCATGAAAAATGGTCAGAATGTTTATCTTAACAATAGCCTGGCCATGTTCACGTGTGTTCATAATTTGGTCACAAGGTCAAAACTTGAAAAAAATTGTAACAACTCTAGAAAGCACATGAATGAATACATCTTGATGACACTTGATCACAATATTGATCTTGTCAGTTAATAGACAGACTACGAATATGGGCCGAAAGGTCAAAAGGAAAACATATAACCACTGATTCATGACTAAATATTGATGAAACTTGGGTAGAATGTTATTTTGACAACATCAAGGTTCAAATAGAATCTGAGTTACATGCGCTCAACAACCACCTCTAGAGGCCACATTTATGATTTAATCTTGATATAACATGGTAAGAATGTTTATCATGACAATATAAAAAGAACGGGTAGTTACAATATTGCTCACGTTTTAATAAACTAGGTAACAAGGTTGAACCTTAGAAATTGCTCGACTGGAAACTAGGTCACAAGTCCAAATCTAAAATCTCTAACTCTTGGTTAACAGGTATGCTTCAATCTTGATTAAACTTCGTAAGAGTGCTTATCTTGACAATAACTAGGCGAAGTGTACATCTGGGCCATGTGCATGAAACAAGTAGGTCACCAGGTCAAATCGTGTTGCCACTGTAAAAGCCTCATTTATGACTAAGAATCGATGAAAACTTGGTGAGAAGGTTTATCTTGACATATTGAAGGCCTTGTATGAATCTGGATCAAGTTTGGTCAAAATCTTGACCACATGCTCAAGTCAACAATTGGTGGCCTAGTACTCAGGTGAGCCGTATTATCTCAGATTTGTCTTATTGTCTTGTTTCTCGAAGAATGCCATTCAAGCAATTCATGAAACAGTGTTGAGGGCAATATGGTTCTAGTTTTTTAATATTGTGTGAGTCCTGCCCCTTTGAGTTCTTCCGCATTTATTGACTACTCTGATAGTTTTCTCTGTTTTGCTTCTCTTACGCTTTTAGTTTTTACATTTTATGGTCAAAGTTTGATGTTATTAATGAAGTGCACATCTGTTCTAGTCGTTTGATTTGCAGTTATGGAGTTAGCTCTTTGTAAAACAATACTATTTGTGACGATCGTTGTCTCCATAATGTCATTTAAACAAAAACCTGAAGCCATGGGACTGAGCCATGTTTGTCTCGATCTTACGATTAATGGTATGAACCTAATACCAGACATTTACAAATCTATTACCAAATGGTATCATCCTGATCGCAACAAAACAACTCATAATTTGTTGTTAGTAATTGCGAAACACTCAAATGCGGGTAAAATTGTGCCAATGTGCGCGAATCAGATTTATATTCACAAAACTACACTTTCAACAATCGTGCCCCTCAATGACTTAGATGAAATACTTTTGGAAAGAACAATGTTGTCTTCTTAAATATGTTTTTTAAACACAAACTGTTATATTCTGGTATATCATGTGTGTTTTTGTGGTATGTGGGTACCATACCACTACATCGGTTATGAAATTAAAATATATTCAAAGTGAAACTCATGCTGTACCAGAAGGAAATAAATCTTTCAATCGAACAAATAGAATAAGTGAAGCACTATAATTGAATCATTTAAAATGTGTTTAATATTAAAACCATGTCAATAGCATAAATGCATTGTTTTCGTTCAAGTCGATATTTGTTGTTCTCAGTTGCTCGCTGTTAATCATGAAAATCGTCCCCATTTAGGGATAATTAACATGTTAATAATGGTCTTAATGACAATAATGGAAAACAAATCGGATATTTTGTTTCTGTTCCAGAAATTCATAAACAAATGTTCAGTAAGCTACGTATACCTTCCTAACTTGTATTTATATATGAACATTGTCAGAAATAATACAATCTGCATTACCTATTTCAATAAAGTATCCAGTATTCAGAACAACAAAAGTACATACATAGTGTTTGATTTTAAATCGTTAATTTCCTGTTAATGTTTACCCATACACTGGTTTGTTAACATAAGTGCACGTGTTCATACTCAAATCACTTATGCAGCAAAGATTATTGACAACGTTTTTATACAAAACTAATTTCTTACGTAATGTCCTTTAACCAACTCTACTTTCTTTGATATATGAATAAATATACTTATTTAATAACCTTAACAAAAGAAGAACAGTGATGTGGATTGTTCACTCACCTAATGGAGAGTGAAATCACGGTAAGGGCTGGGAGGCTTTTACCAGTTTCGTCCTCCAACATCGTGTATTTATGTATCGGCTAAAATGATAAAACATTCAATAATAATTATGTGTTGTGCCCGATGCTATACAACAATGAAGACCATGACAGTGCACAGTTTAATACAAAAACAATAGTCCGCCCCTCCTCAGTGCAAAATGTTACCATAAAGTCTTCCAGAAAATCGTATTTAATTATTGCATAAAGTTCTAATTAATAAAAAATATTCATTTTAAACGTTATATGCTTTTGACATATATACTTGTAAAACTCTGATCAAAAAGTGTAAAAAAACGCTGTATTAATAAAATCTATTTGATGTTATAAGTTTACATGGTATTTTTTGGCACTATAATCATTTAAGCAACCAGCGGAAAAAAGTATACCGTACGACATGTGGTCCCTTTTTCTCTAATTATTTTTAACAGAAGAATGGAAATAGTTTCCATTAAACACGTTGCAGTTTTGTGTACTCTTTATGCCTGGAACAACTTGTAAGTCATTGGACTAATAGCACCTCAATACTCACCAATTTTCACTAGTTATAAATATTTGCGTTGAAACAGATTTAATTTGATAAATTGTACACTTTTGTCCATAACAATGTAAAACAATGGTAATTGTTTCAGTGGGGAAATGATCCAAATTTCACTCCATGGATCAATACTAACGGAATCAAATTATACCATTACGTTCCATCACCTTACAGGAATATACATTGCACTACATTTTCGTTACACAATTAATCATATGCCTTTACCGAGATTATATCAAGCGTTATTTCCTGAACACACACTGTGTTAAACAAAGCGAACGTTCCATACTAACTTATCATTATCGAATGCAACCTTGGATATTCGATGTTTTCTTTATCCCCCAAACCCTCCCGCACACCTTTAATTAAATGTGAAACGAAGTTTTAACGTATGATCCTCTATAACTTGTGTTTAAGAAATGTCCAATATGGTATGTACATGTAAGCACTGGTTCTCCAACAATTTTGGGATGTGAATGGAATTAACAAATTTGGAACACATACACAAACAACTTTTAGATGTTTACGGGAAAAGCTTATGCAAATTGAAGATTTGAAACGCAGTTCTTGTTGTTACTTTATAATTTATTATCGCTTAATTAAGAAATTGAATTGTGGTAAATTCGGCGTTATGTATGACACGTGTCTTGGAAAAAGCTTTAACTGATAAAAGGAATTGATATATGTTTAGATATATGTTTAAAATATGTTTTAAATTTATATAATTCGTATGTAAAATATAATAACTATTGACATCTATATTCTGCACATTATCTAAGAAAAACTTGCACACATACGTTTCCATGACGTCAACACCAAAAAAAATGACATCGGTTTTATTCATTAACATGCTGTTAATATTCCGAGTAGAGGTATAGTGAAACTCAGTGAAACTGTAATGATCATAGGTGCAAACAAATGGAATATTAACGAAACTTAAACGTTGTTTGTAGACATAAATATAAGAATTGAAGAATTAATGTGCTTTTACTGCGCTGCATAATGCACATATTTGTTAATGACTTGTTAAATACAGTTTGATAGATTGCATGGGTAAAACTCGTCTGTACTTTATAAGACTGGACAATTACTTATGTATTTTAAGTTTCTGTCTTTCTGTCAAAAGTTTGCACAGCTTCAAATAAGGTACATTTTTATGGTAGCATAACAGCTGTAATGTATATGCATGAACTTTATCTACTGCTACGGAACACATACACAATAATGTACATCTGTCATTGCATGTTAGGCCATGCTTGCAACACGATTATGTCACTTGCAATTTTATTATAAAAAGAATAAATGTACAATATGTTACCATAAACGAAAATGGAAAAGTACTAATCAAAATGTGTACATTCAAAAACGGTCAAATAAGACCGACTTAACTGCTGGCACTTCAAAGCAACATCATGAACAATCCTTTCAAAGCAATTCCATATCAACCGTTCTTATTTAAATAAAACTACCATTAATGGATAAAATGAGCAAGTGTTGTTTGTAAAGAGATGTAATTTCTTTTAAACCTAATGATAAAATATGACATTTCTGCAGCGAAATAACAGCAGTGAAAAGAACAAAGTTTCGGAATTTCTTTTTTCTATTTTTGAATTATCATATCAAGAAGTACTTCCCTTGTTTATATCCTTTTTTTCTATGATCACGAGCAAAACAAAATCGATTATCCACCGAATCCAACATATTTTCTATAAATTGTATGCTTTTTTACCGTTTATTTAAATTGTTAAAGAGTTTAACTGAAGAATTTCCCTGGAATAATGACTTCATTTCGTCAACAAAATGACGTCAAAAATGACGTCATTTCAATGTATTGAGGAACGCCACGAAAGAGAGGGTAACTTTTCAGCAAAAGGAAAAGTATAATTAATTATTTTCTTGAAAATGGGGCATAAAAGAAACAGAAAATTTGTTCATGTCAGTCATGTATGTCAACTAACAATAAACCCACTAATATAATATTTAGTGACAGTGAAAAAGCAAAGTATTTATAAATATATTGCGCTAAAGTAGTGATGATATCTGTCAGCTGACAGTTAGCGTACCCAGAAAACCAAGCAACGGTGTATTTTAAGACTTAACTCAGCTCATCAATGTGAACATTTTTGGAAAACTACAAAGAACCGAAAGCATTCTACTCCAAAAACATAAAGTAAACGAAACTGGTGAAATAAAAACTGGTTCGACTCTAGAAAACGTTAACCTTTCGCCGCAATATATACAAGAACCATTTAAAAGAAAATTACAGAATACGTGTGGCCTATAGCAGAGGAAAAAAGCTTGCACGGTAAACAAATAATATTAAAAAGGAGAAAACATAAATACATTTGCTGAGACCTAGTCATGACATTTTGTTGTAAACATAAACATCAAGCCAGTTTAGGAACAAAAATCCGTCACCCGTATCGCTAAAAATAAAAGACTTGTTTCAACATTTTAAAAAATTGCTCGGCGATAATGTTATGTCTAATTATTCTCAAATGCATGGCAATACAATTCATCATTCCGACCTTGACACTTTCCGTTATGAAATTAGTAATGCTTTTTTCAAACAACACAACAAAAAAGGGTAGAAGTCAACGACGCATGATATTAGCTGGTATCACGCTAATTAACACATAACCAAAAAAGCATTGCTCACATTTTGTTAAATGGACAAGACAAATTGACACAACACCATGATTACATATATCAAAACCATTTTGAATTTTCAAAAGAAAAAATCATTAATTACTGTATTGTTATCATACATGTTTTATCTTTCTGATCTTCTCAACCCATGCAACTAAGCAATAACGTCATTGTGCACATATCCATAATCAACAATGTTTGACCAAGTAGACCACGTTCATCTATGAAACAGGCTATTAAATGAGAATGTTAGTATCGTTTGCCTGTTTGATAATTTATAACTAAGAGAAAGGTTACGTGTAATGACGTCGTTTATGCTGTTGGGATTTCTTAACGTTGATGCATATAACGCGCCATTTGCTACGTTACGTTCATACACGCTTTGCCGTCATGACGTCACGTCCGTTATATGTTGTTTTTGATATTATGAGATGCAAGTAAAAGGTTGAATCTGGATTCGCTCCTTATATTTCTTAACACAACGCGTACTCCATTAACATTTTGGTGCCGTGACGAAAACCACGGCGAGAATCAACGATCTAGAAAAGCAACTGAGCCAGCGGCTCGGTTTAAAGAAAATCATTGAGCGATTTATTGAAACGTTGGCAGAAGCGAAAGAAGATGCATGTTACTATACGAGACTACCATCGAAGCACCACAGAACAATGTATGCAGTCTTAAGAGTCTAAACGAGAAGATTCTTTCGCTTGCCGACGCCGAATCTATACCGAACGAGATGCTGGAATCCGAAGAATACACATTCGAGCTTGAAGTCAAAGTGCGCAAATTCCGGCAATATCTACTCCAACAATCTACCAGCAAAGATGCTCAAGTTGTACCAACACAGAGATGTGAAACACAGACACAATATAAGCAGTCCAGAAACGAAAATTCATCAAACAGCAATGGTCAAACTTTACCTGTGACCAGTAGCTCGAATACACAATTCAGCAAATTGGTTAAACTGACATTACCAGAGTTTGATGGAGATGTATTACAGTGGCAGCCGTTCTGGGATTCGTTTGACTCCTCTATTCATAGCAGCATTAACCTGACGAATGTTTAAAAGTTTGGATACCTCAAAGCTCAGCTTGAAGGTACAGCCGTCATGACAGTTCAAGGGTTTGCACTAACGAACGCGAATTACATGCGCGCGGTCGATTTGTTGCGAGAGCGTTACGGACAACAGAGTAAGATCATTCATGCCTTACTAGCTCTCCACCCGCACAATTCTACGGTCAGCAGTCTGAGATTTGTCTACGACAGAATGGAAACATACATCCGGGGTCTCGAACCGTTGGGACAGAACCAAGACATGTATGGTAGTTTATTGGTGCCGGTGTTGATCAACAAACTTCCCGCCGACATCCGGAGGAATTTCGCCCGAGTTAACGAGAACAACGATTGGATGTTGCAAGACCTTAGACGCGCGATCAACAAAGAGATTAACATTCTTGAGATTGGCGGAAGCTTGAATACTATTCCGGAAGCGGTATTCACGCCAGTACAAGAGGTAAGGGAGTTCCATCCACTACTGAAAATAACAACAATGATTCAAAGACAATAAAGTTTTCTCATAAATGTACATTTTGTCAGAAAAATCACCACAGCAACGAGTGCAAAACGTCACCTGACATGAATTCACGACTTGACGTTTTGAATGAGAAATAGCTCTGTTTCAATTGTCTTGGTAAACACCATCTGAGACAGTGTAATTCTAGAAGAACCTGTCTTTTTTGTGACAAGAGACATAACTCAAGTATTTGCTCTAAGAACGCAGTGTTTTAATGCTATTCTACTAGTCGTGGCGGAGAAAGGATACGCTCAGTACACGGCTTCCGCCAATATATTGCTGGGCGAAGGGGCACAGCGAAGTTTCGTAACCGAAAAACTTGCGAATGAAATTAACTTACCTCGTACCGGAACTGATACTATTCAGGTAGCCTCGTTTCGAAAACGAAGTCATGAAGTGCGACACATGGATACTGTGGAAATTTACCTTAAGACAGACAATGGTCATAATATAACGATATATGTGTTGATTGCACCCACAGTCGCGGTTCCTATTCAAAATAGTGTACAGAAGCAAGAAATTTCGTTGCCATACTTACGAGAACTCAAGCTGGAACATCCGGTGACAACAGACGACTTGTTTGAAATATCGTTTTTGATTGGTGCAGATTACTATTGGCAAATCGTGGAAGACAGAGTAATACGTGGAAATGGTCCCACTGCAGTGGCGTCGTAAGTATCATGGAAGAGTATCAGAAAACACACATATCTTTCAAAGATGTCAAGTACGAGGCACGGTTACCATGAAAACAGGACTTCGACAATTCACCTACAAACTTAGAAATAACGAAAAGAAGAACAGAAAATACAAAACAGCGTTTGAGTAAAGATCCCAGTGCATCGAGATGCTCCAGCGAAATTATAGAAGACCAGGAAAGAAGAGACTTCATCGAAAAAGTACCGGAAGGAGAACTGTTGAGGAACGACATACAGGTACATTACATTCCACATCATCCCGTGCAGAAAGACTCAGACTCGACACCATTGCGAATTGTGTATGACTGCAGTTGCCGTCAAAACCAAGAGTCACCCAGTCTGAATGATTGCCTGCAGTCAAACCCACTCTTAACGACTTGATATCCATATTAGTCAAGTTTCGACTAAACGAGTTTGCGGCTAGTACCGATATCGAGAAGGCTTTCCTTCACATTGGACTTCAAGAGTGTGACAGAGACGTTAAACCAAATTCCTGTGTTTAAGTGACCCATCTGACGTGAACAGCCCTCTACAGACGTACAGATTCAAGACAGTTTTATTTGGGACCACTTGAGACGCTATATTTCAGAAGCATCTTGAAGAAAACAGTAATAATTGAGCGAGCAAAATAATGAAAAAGGACCTGTACATGGACAATAGATGGTGAAGCTTTTCAGACGAAAAGGCGGTGCTTTCGTATTTCCGAGATGCTCGAGATCTCATGTCGACAACCGGTTTAAACCTACGAGCGTGGGCATCAAATAGTGTTAAGTTGCGGAAATTAACCGAATCAAAAAACGTCTCGGACTCAAAACCGACTCTAAAAGTGTTGAGTATGAATTGGAACACGTTGGAAGACGACTTGGGATTTCCTGTCACCCCATCAGAGCGACACCACAAAAGGCTACCAAACGAGAGATTTTACGACAGGCGTTTAGAATATATGACCCGTTAGGTTTGCTCACACCAGTGACAGTACGAGTGAAAATACTGATTCAAGACATTTGGGTACAAAACTTCGGCTGGGACCCGATATTACCGACAGCGTTCAACATGAGTGGAGCAGTTTAGTCGGCGAGTTGAATGATGCGATGATGATGCGTGTAAACAGACACTAATTCCGTAAATCTGAAAGAACGACAACTCTAACTTAAATGTAATTCGCTCGCTTCACGTGTTCGTGGATGCCAGTATGAAGTCGTATGGAGCGGCAGAGTAAATTGTTAAAGGGAGTCAATGAACATTGGTTATGGCAAAAAACCGAGTTGCGCCGTTGAGTTGATTACTTTACCAAAACTAGAACTTATGGCTGCCCTTCTGGGAGCAAGACTTAAAAAACATCTACAGGCCGTTTTAGAATGTGAAAATGTGTTCCTGCGGTCCGATAGCCAAATCACGTTACATTGGTTAAAATTCGATTAGTCCAAGACATTACAGCGATTTGTGGAAAGCCGAGTGAACGAAATACATGAGCTGACCGGAAGTTACCAATGGAACAACTGCCCAACCCACCAAAATCCTGCTGACCTGCATACACGGGGTGTGTCTGCAAAACAACATAAAGAAAACCCGATGTGGTGGAATTGACCGCAGTGGATCACAGCAGAAAAACAGCGGCCTAAATGGAACTCAAACGCTGGTATTAACAACCATGCGCTCCTGGCAGGGACAGAAGAGCAACCAGCACATCAAAACAGCACAGGGGTGCACGAGGCTATTGACATTTACAGATATAGTAACTACAAGAAGTTATTGAGAGTTACTGCGTTGTTTTAAAATTCGTGCAAAGCTGCAGAAAGGCGGAAATACGAATGAAACACAGTACGTTGAAACCAGATGAGATAAATGCCGCCGAACACCTCTGGTTAAAAACGTGTCAACATACTTTGTACGTGACAGAGATTGAAAATCTTAAAGCCGGAACCAGTAAAAGAGCATCGTTGGTGAAACAGTTACGTTTGTTCCTTGATTCAGACGACATTGTGAGATGCGGGGGACGTATCCACAATGCACCACTGAATGAGATGACTAAATTCCCCGTCCTTATGCCTGCGAAACAGCCTTTAACAAGACTGATAGTGACAGTTGCTCATGGAGAAATTCAACATTCCGGTACAAGTACGACGAGTACATTTCTTCGACAACGGTTCTGGATACCTACCATTAGACAGTGTGTTAAAACAATCATACGGAATTGCATTACATGCAAGAAGGTTCAGGGCAAACCGTTTTCAGCTCCTGATCCACCGCCATTGATGAAATACCGTGTACACGATTCAACGTCATTTTCTGTGACATGCGTTGATTACACCGGCGCTGTGTATGTAAAAGACTCTAGCGGGACTGAATGCAAAGTGTACATATGCCTGTTCACGTGTGCAAGTACACGTGCAGTTCATCTAGAAGTAGTTCCTGACTTAACAGCTGACTCGTCCATGCAAGCATTTAGACGATTTGTGAGTCGGAAGTCTTTGCCCTATCTTATGGTATCTGACAATGGAGCTCCGTTAGTAGCAGCAGCCAATCATCTACAGCATTTGTCTCAGACAGTCTATGATGATCTTCTCAATAGAGGTACAAGGTGGTAATTTATACCGAAGAGAGCGCCGTGGTTCGGAGGATTCTGAGAACGTTTGATAGGAAACACTTAGACTACGTTAAAGAAGATACTGGGACGTTTCTCTATCACAGCTGGTATGCTTTAGACAATCATCGTAGAAATCGAAGCGACGCTCATCGACAGACCTCTCACATACGATATTTCCGAGTGCTAGTTAGAAGACGTCGTTACACCAGACATTTACTCTACGGATGACGAGTGACCACTTTTCCATATAGTGACATCACCAGTGGCAACCTGGAAATTACAAGTGCTACCGGAAGTGATATTCGCAAACGCGCGTAATTAAAGCAGACATTGATAGAACACTTCGATCGGTGGAAAAAAGAGTATCTCACAGCGCTACGTGAACACCATACAGTCAGTGGAAAAAACGAACAGTTTATTTCGGTTGGTAGTGTTGTGCAATTCCACGACGAAACACCACGTAATACCTGAAAGCTGTCTGTGGTCGAGGAGGTGGTCAAGGGAAACGATGGACTGGTGCGATCAGCAAAAATTCGTGTTGGAAATAAATTGACAAGCAGACCAATAACGAAACTTTATCCCCTGGAAGTGAAGAAGAATTTTGAAACATTAATAAAACTTGCGATTGATTTCATATACTGAACTTTTCGTTGTGTTACGTATGTTGCAAATTAAGTAGTGTTTATATTTTGTTATGAGTATGTATTTAATTATGTTTATTAATTTTATTATGGTGTATTGCATTTCGCGGCCCCAGAATGTTGGGATTTCTTAACGTTGATGCATATTACGCGCCATTTGTTACGTAACGTTCATGCAAGCTTTGCCGTCATGACGTCACGTCCGTTATATTTTGTTGTTGATATTATGAGATGCAAGTACAAGTTTGAATCTGGATTTCGCTCTTTATATTTCTTAACACAACGCGTATTCAACTAACATATGTAGTCTTAAAAAAGGCCATCGTATAGCACACTAAATAGGGCATATGTTTGTCTTACGGAAGTCTCTTCGTAATATTGCTACCCAAAATATGTTTGATTATTATAAAACACAATCATCACCTTTATCGCGTTGTACTTGGTTTTTATCAGGTCTAAGAGTTTATATTTCAAAATGCGCCATAATTACATCTTCGAATAGTATCAACAGTATATCATGTCGTGAAAACTAAGTTGATCAGATTATGCCGCGAAAAGTGTCCATTAAAAGTTATCAGCCATAACGTACACATCTTAGTATATACTGCTTCACACAAATAGTATGTCGTCCTGTTTCCAATGTAGGAGGCCCATTCGCGACTCTTGAACGCTCTTCCTTCGAAAGCTAAGTGATTAAGCTAACCGTGACTGTTCATGTTCACCTCATAGGTTTTCTTTGACATTTACTTTTCATACCTTATATTTTTTATATTATAATAATCGATACGTTCTGTCAACGAGTGATATGAACAAAGTTGTTCTTAGCAACTTATATATTGTAAGCCTTATCTGGATTGTTCTTACCAATGAGGTTTTTGTTCAATAAATTGTTGATTTGTGACGACGAACGGATAATTGTCAGCATATGCACCTGTATACACACGATGCTCAGTAACACCATACAACAGTTTGTTCTTCCGTCAAGGTTAATACATTAAAAAAAAACGTCAAACAATTTATCAGTCAACGGACACATCAAGATTTGCTGCTTTGAACTATTATACATGTTTTTTTAGTTTGTTTCGTATATTTAAAAATTATTGTGTAATTTATACCTTTAGCGAACTGTTTAATCAATGCACTTGATACGTTATTATTTTCTACAAAACGTTTAAAAAGGATAGAAAGAAGTTACCCTTTTCCAGAGCAACATTTTGAATCTTCGGTAGAAGTACCACTGTTTGTGTTCGCCATTTGCACGCATTTCATTGTAAAGTGTCTCCGCATCATTTCCATAGCTGTTTACAGTTTTGCCGTCTGGGTTTATCAACACACATGTTGGAGCTGCCCCATGGTAATATGAAACAAGGAACAAAACATCACTGTCTCAGACACAAACGTGTTTTATCCGGTCTTCATCGAATATCCAGAGAATATCTGTAGGCATTAGTTAAATTTGACAATCATCCACATTGCCTCGTGGAGTTTTGACTTCATTCACACAAATTATTTACATTATTCGCAGATGTTATTTTTCAGAATGCACATCATGTTTCGCTACATCGTCGTAATACTTGTTTAAATAACGGGTTGCTTGTATTGCGAGCAATACCTGAGTGCCTTACCTTTCAAGTTATTATAATAATATATTTCTAGTAACTTTATAGTCTGCAATTTCGCGTGAAATATAGTATCAATAATGTTATAATATTTGTGACCAATTCCTTTTACCGAAAATCGCATCTGTGTGTGTGACATAATATAAATAAGCCTTATATTTGCAAACAAATTTTAGCCTCAAAATTGAATATTGCTCTAACTGCTCAAACGTTTCTTTGAAATATTCGACTGAGTGTACTTCATTTTCAAAAAGGCCAGCTAAACTTCCATTATCCACAAAAACAACGTAATTAGATACACGTTTTATAAATAACATAAAATAATGCTCGTAAAAGCTCGACTATTTAAACGTTATGGATTAGTATACAGAACATAACAGAACATATCTTTATTTTGTTTCACTGGTCACATAATGCATTATACATATATTGTGTCAACAGGTGGGCATATAGTTCACAAAAAAAACTATAAAAAAATGTGTATTTACCTATACTAAAGTCTTTGCTAATCCTCCCGTTAAGGATAACGAGGTTATTTAATTTACATAGTTCAAGCAGTTTATTTCCGGTTTTCTGAACTTGTGTACACTGGCATTTACGAGTAATGGGGATTTGCCAATGTGTTTAAAATGTCTTCTTTGTTACAGGGAAATACTCTATCTTTGTCAAATTGGAAGCATTTACAGAGACAGATATCTGGGATTGTATAATTCGGTAAATTTGATGTTGAACTATTAGTGTCCTCAGTAATAAAAGGTTTATCATATTTCAGACATTTGGAGATTATGTTAGTTTAAAAAAAGAATAATTCATTATAATTATGAAAACAGAATATTCAGGCTGGATGTAACGTTGCCTATCACATACTTATCAGTTTGATTACAAATATTAAGCCAATAGACATACTCACAATTAGAATCTAGTGAAGTAAAAATAAAGTAATTCTTAAGATTATTGTTCAAAAAGAAACCAAGTCCACCAAATTTTCGTTTATATTTCTCTTGCCTATGTTTGGAGAAAAATGAATAATAAGGAACAGACAATATATAGTATTGGTCGATTGAGGTTTCTTGGATACATAGTATGTCAAACATATTAACACGTTCGATACATTCCGGGTATTTGGATCTGGTTTTAAGACAACAAACATTAAGGGATCCTTGTTCAGCTCATGTTGCTTTGAGAGTTCATCTTTAATTATATTTAAACTTTTTTTTTTTGTTTTATTGTATTACATGCAAGAGAAGCTTGCAGAATGTATGATAATTATTCATATTAGCCAAGTAAATACTCTTGCAATCCATGGTAGCCGACACGTATGATATGTTATTTAGTGGTAAATTTGTTGAGGGGATTGAATCAAACTTAATAATACATTAATATATTTACGCGACGTATATATGTATATATATTTGTATGCAACATCTCAATTAATTTGTGTATGTGCATTTTGATATTAAATTAACACAACACAATAACCCTTATTATGAAATGTACAAAGCCATATGATATCAACAATTTGAACAATCAAAGGTAACCAATCAATGTCCATTTCACAACAAAACATTAATTTGATATTAAAGTGGTGTTTCTATTAAAATTTGAATGAAATTTCCTGTATTTCATCTGTGCCGACAGCGTTGATGCAAAAAGTATTTTTGTTGATGTTCGCTTCATCGTAATTCGCTATTACGGAATGAAAGGCTATGTCACTATAATTTGCGTAAACACTTGTGAATTGCGCCAACCAAATGACTTGTTATCGATTTTTGTAAAACGATACCTACTATACATTTAAGTCATAACGTTTTTTTTACTTCTATTGATATTCCGCGCCCGCAAAAAATATTATATGACAATTTTTGTTTAATTTAAAAAGAAATTGTTCAATGATCCTTTATAAATACGAGACATGCGTAAAGTAACCATTAAATGTATAGTTTTTTTTTTAATATCTTTATTTTCAAATAATGTATTAACCGTCATTATGCCCTTTCAATGAAAATAAAAATGTGTAAGCCATTCATTGATTACTCGAACAGTTACAATAAATATATCATATTTTGAAAGAATTTAATTCAACATAAACTTGTTATGTCAGCGCAATTAATTATATCACTGTTAAATTTGGACGCGTTTGTCAGAAAACTTTTGTCACGCGAAGTGCTGTGTAGATTACAATATAATGCTGATGCAGTCGCTGAAATGCATTAATTACATAAATGTAATAACGTTCAACGCTTATACAACAATAACATGTGTACGTTCTAACCTTTCTGGGTAGTCCTCGCATCTCCAAACACTGATCTACTTCTAGCAGCACAAGGATTCTGCTCGAAGTCGCTTTTAGTCGAAAACGCCCATTCGGTATACGTTGTCCCAATATCGATCGCCCCAACCACCAAAGGTATTGATGGGCCCTGTAAAGTAATGAGTATACAATATAATGATAGGTCATAGAAGCTGTACATTTGCATTCACTGGTATGAACACAACATGTTAAAAGCCCCTATAACGCTCAAAATCAACGAATATTTCGTAAAATATTTCGTAAAATAAAGTTAACATATACACAATAGGTGTTCCTTATAGCAACAGCCACAATTTCAACGCTAGATGTGCTCTGGTTACATAGATTTAACAAGATACAAAATGTTTTTTATTTTTTATTTTTGTGTGGTGCAATATATTCAAAACATGTTCATGTACCAATTCAGTGTTCGTTTGTCGTATGAATAGATATCGTTGCGGGAAATTAAAATGGAATATATTGTGCGCAAACAAATAAAAAAGAACATTTTATATCTTGTTAAATCTATGTTACCAGACCACATTTAGCGTTAAAATGTTAGTTATTGCTATAAGAAACACCGATTGTTTATTTGTAAACTTTATTTAAAGAAATATTTCACGAAATTGTCGTTGATTGCTTTTGAGCGTTATTGAGGCTTTAAAACACATTTCTTAAATAATACATATGCAATCTTATGTGAAGTGGCCTATATATTAAAAGTAACACTGCTTATTTAGCGCTTGTCCTCTTGTTATATGTTACAAATTAAACTTCGTGTATTTGACATCTTTACCGGAAAGTATCACACTGTGTGCACGTAAATCCATGCTTCAAAACAATATAATTTAAGCGAAAATAAACAGTTTGGCAAAAGTACCCGAACTCGATGTATTGTGTATTTCTCTAGCTTTATCATTTTATGACTTCGTATAGCCTTGTGTTTATTCATAAGGATTTTTTCAATCGGTTAAATACACTTTTCCAAATAGCTACTAAACGATTTGTGTAACTGATCACCGTTGCCGTTATACATTATATGAAATCAATTATAGTGCATTCCCTGTTAAGATGTCTGGTAGTTATATTAAAAATATACATTTTAAGAACATACAAGTAAACTATCTAAAAACAACAGTTTTTTCCCCAGATGCACCAAGCTGTTTGTATCATATGACTATAACTATGTCTTGAATTCTTGTAAAATACATATGGGTTCTGCTTCAAATGATTTTTATGTCATATCATTGTTCTTAAAACAACTATTTACATAATGATTACGAGTAAGGTTTTCGATGCTAAATTCTGATTGGTCTACAAAAGATAATGTAACATTTCTAGGTCATGGATAAACACGCATTGTAAACAAAGTGAACAGCCACAGAAGTTTCAAAACACAACAGTACAGTTCCGATCGGTGGTGATGCTCGTTATCTTAAACATCAGTGAGTAAATTAGTTGTTCACTCGATAGTCAAGTGTAATTGTGTGTGTCTTAGTAATAACTCAATATGCATATGAATAGTTTGTGGGTTAAGGATACAGATCATGTGTTTTTTTTTTATTTAAGGCTGGAATACATAGTAGTGCGAGCGCGTAGCCTAAATTGTGTCGAGCCGAGCGTGATCAATTTCATGCTTTTTTTAACACAAGCAATATTCTATTTATCATATTGTTGCAATGTAGTAAATTGAAGTTTGGCAAACAAACTTAAAATGTTGACAATTGGGTTCACCCGCAGTTTATAGTCTTCGTTAAGAGATTGAAAAACAATATTGTAAAATTACGCACGAAATATAAAAAATAGCCCACAGAGAATCCAAGATTGTATTCATCAAACAACATTTTTAGTAAGTTTGAGGATCACTTTTACAAGCACGGAAACATAGATTTGAATTCAAGTAAACTAGTTCATTTAACTAATAACAGCATTTAAATATGAACAACATTTAACTAAAAACAACACTCGTTTCCGTAGTGATCACAGTATTCATCTGTCTAGATCTGTATGTGATGCTTTGCATGATTTTCTTATGAAATTGAAGTTTTTAATGTTGAACGTTACTCCATTAAATTGTTACGTAAATTGCGTTGCGATGCATTTATGGAATTTGATGCTAACAGTAGACGTAAAGTCTCACTCAGTCAATTGAGTAAGTTGGGAATGCAAAATCTGCAAACGACGAGTTTTTTAAGGAATCGTGACATGACTAATAAGTTGATTGTTTACGAAGTGAGTGATGAGTTCATGTCGTTTTCTTTAAAGCTGTGCTCTTTTTTGGCCGGGTATTCATTGAAGTATATAGCATGGTGAAATACCTTTGAAGTTACTTTTCTGTAAACGAAGCATTAATGAAAATGGATTTAAAGTATGTATGGCCTGTTAATGCCATAATTTCAACAGGAGAGATATCCTGGCTATGCAATTTATGATCGATTTGTTTCCAAGCGTTTCGGTTTGAGTTGCATTTCCCTCGGGCAGATTGTCAGTAACCGCCACCATAATGATGATACACGGTCTACATAAAAGGAAATGGCATTCGATTTGTTTTGATAGTATCACATTATTATATTTGTATTTCCTAAATAGTCGCTTTAAGTCATTACGAAAAATTGCGCGTCGAATACGGAACTATGCCAACTTTTGATTTAAAGTGACTGCTTAACTTATGAAACGTAAGTTGGATATTCTATTACATATTGTAATTATTTATTAATTGCGGGAAAATATATCCACATTTAGAATAAATATTAAAGAGGGGTTAGCTACGTACTATTTAACAGGGATTTGGATATCATGTGGATTCTAATATCTGGCCAAAATACTCATCTGTGAGCGGCTGTACTAACTGCGGACCGTTGACAAGGTCAATTCAATAAGAAAACTGTTGTTGTAAAGGCAAGCATACCGATACCCAAGTCTCTAATACTTAAGTTCTTCAGTCAAGGCATTTGTTTTGTTCCAAAAAATATTTTGTATAGCTAAAACGGATTGGCCCAAGTATTATATTGTTCATCCAGGACACATGCTTTTATATGACCAACATTTGCGAAACACAAAACAATATTGTAGGACATAAGGCCCTGTTCTTTTTTTATTTAAAGGACCTCATCAGTTTTTAACAAACAAAATAAGACCTTTTATTGACTTTATTTATATCATTATGACATTCGCGATGTCTAACAATTAAAAATACCGTACACTTAAAACTAAATTTAGACCTGTTTTTTAAAACATTTGTTACAACTTTAAATTAAAATTGAAGAAAGTTTTGCAAGTATTTTTTAAAAAAGCAATATTAAACACAAAAGTACTCTTACTGTTTACACTAGATGAAAATAAACATGTACAATAAAATAATATCACGATTAGCTCGAAACGTCACAATGTTTCACGTGTAAAGAATCAATGCTGGGATTCGGATTCATATTCCGAATCTGTCTCATTGGAGGCCGAGCCAAAGTTCTTTCCCGCTCTTTCAGTTAAACATGAAAATAACACAAAAAAGTGAATGTAAATCATGTTAATTGTTTCTTAATGCTTTATTCTGCCCACCTATTCACAATCTGTGACGCTGTAGAGCCGCTTGCAACTCTAAATTTCGCATCGTATGTTGTAAGGTCAAGGAACAGGCGAAAGTCGTATATTTCCCCATTTTCGCTAAACGATCTTTACAAGGATTGAAACCAGTATTTCAATCAATGAAAAACTGTGGTTTTGCTCTCGTTACGGAGCCGGCTAAGATAGAACGTTCTCTTGAGTGGCTGGTTATGAACCGTTCTAGCTTATCGTAAAACCATCTAACAAATTAAAATAAACCTATACCAGTCAATATTGTTGACAAATTCAAACTTTCATGTTTGTTTCTAACCAAAAAAAGTTTTACATATTGATATCTTTTTCGGACACGAGGGCCGCAAGAGTCGGAAATGATACCTGACGTCAGCAAATGTATTGAAAATGTCCGAGGTCCAACGTCTTAAGCATTGGTTGGTCTTTGGCGTAATTTACTCAAATAATATCCTTAAATTCTCATTCACATTAGTAACTGTTGCTTTGCCATGTCTATTTGACAGTTGTACAGGAATTGCATTTTTGTTTATTTTGGGGAATCATATAAAATTAAGGTTCGATTAAAGAACTTTAAGTAGCATCTAAATCAAACAACAGTTTAGCATCAAGCCAAAACATGTCCTGTCATTCTTTATAAGTGATTTCATTTNTATATATATATATATATATATATATATATATATATATATATATATAAAGTTTACACGATAGACTGTTATACGATCGATACGCTGATATTAATAAGAATAAAACGTGGCATTATGCGAATATTGAATAGAATTGCGTTTATAATGCTATCAGTTTATGATAAGCCGTGCCAACTTCACATGGTTTCATGCTTGCCACTGGTCACTGCCTTTTGTTAGTTAGCAGTTGACTAAATTTAGCCACTAGTACTACGTCTCTTCGTTATCATGAACCAACACGACAAACTGTGAACGAGGCTTATCAGTGTTACTTAACAGTGTGTGTTATTATTTGTGAAATATAGTGTGGGAATTGTATCCGCAATCCGTGCATAGAATTTACAATATATTCATAATGGCAATAGGACTAATAGAAAAGATGACCGCGTTTAACTGCAATGTTGAATCGTTTACATCGTACCAAGAACGCGTGGAACAATATTTCTTGTTCAACATTGACAAACGACAGGAAAGAAGCCGAACCACCCGCGAGTATTGGAGATAAGACTAATGGTCAACCAAAGAACCATTGTCAGCTGCTGAAAAAACATCTGTGTCATCAACCGCTTGTAATTGTGTGTTTGCCGAGCGTTACCGGTTAAACAAACGTAACCAAGCCCTGAGTGAACTAATGAATGTTTACGAAGCGGCGCTCCGGAACCTGTCTGAATTCTGCGTATTCGGACCTATCCTCTATGACGCTCTAAGGGATAGGTAGGACGACGGTCGAACCGGAAAGAAATAACGGAAACCGACCAGGAAAAACAACCATGACGACCAATGTATTCACTGCTGAAATTCTCTACACTCTTCATCGAAATGCAAGCTGTCAGTAGTGGAAGAAAATATATCGCATGTTCACATTAGTGCAGTGCTACGTTAGTAACGACACAGAAATGATGGCCATAAACTCGGTACATAAATATGATACTGGTAAATTCACAGTAACTAAATATAGGTTACGTTCACTTGCCAGAGGAGTTAGATACGGGTTTATATACGACACTTATGTCAAACAAGTACTTCCGGCAAATGTGAAGTTGAACCTGGTAAATTAACTTTACAAGCCATACACAGAAAACGTCATTTTATTAGACGAGACTCTTGTTATTATGGTCGAAAGAAAGTTTGACAAATGTTTTCGTCAAAGGAAACGGCCCGGCACTGTTTTGTAGACATGGGCTTTGTCAAATAAAGTAAGACTGGGGGACATATAGTGCCGGTACATTCCTTGACAGAAGACAGTCTTAATCGACGCATAAATACCATATCAGTCTGGCACAAACATGCATTGGGGGATTACATCAGTTAAGTTCAGGGAATAACATATACATACACGGAATACGTGTAATGAAATGCACACTCGACATTGTTTAAAGCAATAATTGCACCGTACAACACTCTAGAAAGGGTTTGACGGTCTAGAACAACACGTAAAAATATAGAAGGTGGAGAAAAGTAAATGAGGCACGCCAATTGTTCAACATATTCTAGCCAATGGTGACTTTTGGATACGAGGCATTTTTAAAGTGACAGTTAGCCCTTGTTGATGACAAATACCCTCTTCAACAAATTAAGGGCGTTTAAACTTGACTGATGACAATTGCAAGTCGAACGTCAATGTGACGATTACATCAAAACTACTGCTAATAATCAACACTGACTGAGGTTTGTACCGTCGAACAAGTGTATTGAGCGGTGGATTATCAGAACTCAGGCTTTCGTTAGTGAGATAACGACAAAAGCACAGTATTTCAATAAACGCACCCAAACGTTCATCTTTTGAGGTAATCTCCAATAAAATCTCCATCCTAAATGGTGCAGACACACATATGATACTGAAGATAACCACAAAAGATATCGGTGCGATCGATAATGGGCTTTCAAACCAGAAACGAAAATGAAAGCCTTTAACAATACGCACTGCTTTCGACCACGGAGGAATGCAACACGATTAAGTGGAATGTAACCTACAACAATCGGCCCAAATGGGCAATGTAACCATAACGAAAACACATATGTGTTAACAATTAGTTTGGAGTACACTAGCTCATTGAAACGGTCTTTAACGAGCAACATTACATCACTAGATGCACAGACAAAGCGATCAGACATGGTTTCAAGTCTTTGATCGAAATATGCGTTTGACCTAGACAACTAAATGGATGTAGACCTGTCAGTAACCATTTGAGGACCCAGCCGCGAAGCAAAGGTCAGATTTAAGTAAATTTGACGAAATGTAATAAAAACCATTGAAGGCGATGGACAACAATTTGAACACTTTAAAAAAAAAAACGTTCTCTTAAATATATAACATGATCGAATAATTATTTGCAGAGAACAATATAAATGATCACAAAATGAGGAAAACTTGCGGGTTCCAATAGTGGATAAATGTCTTTAGAAACATCACTTAAGCGAACAGACACAATTATAATTTCGCAATGATTGATGTGCATGATACTTTTTCAAATAACTTAAGTTATAAATTAGGCGAATAAAAAAGAAGAGTAACACGATATTTACTATTAAAATCAAAACAGCTATTTGCCATTTATCCGTCGGCGATAATCTGCAAAGAAACCACTTTTTTAATGCCAATGTCACTCCAGTACCATTCTGGAAACTGCTTAATTCAATACAAGATGGGGGATTCAAACGAGGTCCGCATTTGGACCAGGTCCTTTGCGGAAAGGAAACCTTTGAACATAAAACAAACGTCACGTTTCCAAACAAATATTAACCTAGACACACACTATGCAATGAGAACGGTCACTTATCAGGCAAGTGTATGAGACTACTACGTATGGTTATTAGGAAATGAGCGCGATAAGGGGTTTCAAAACAACAATTAATGCCATTTTCTTACAAACTAAGCTTCAAAAGGCTGTTACAATTTACAATTATTTTGATAATAGCATGAGTAGGATTCATTTTAAAATATGATCACTTCATTCTGCTAAACATTCCATCAGGACAACTTTGGCATCAAGTTATCTGCCAAATGGTTATTATTCAATACGGATACGTCAAAGCAATCGTACATATTAAGTTATATTCATTTCATTGAAGCAAAATGTGAGTTTAAATCATGAGTTATGAAAAATCGTATAATTATCCCAATTGTTTTGAAGTCCCCCACCTGTTTTGACAATGGGTACTTTATTTGTTATTACAATTTCGCCTTCTTACAAAGGTAAGAAACACATCAGCGTTTAAATCCGTCTACCTGTTTAAGAAACAATGGAATTTCTTATTAAAATAGCAAACAGTATTCGTGACAGCCATTCGCCTTGCCTGAGACAAACCTAAGTTCAATAATTTTGTGTGAGCCTGATTAAACTATAAACTAAAATTATGCAGATCTGTAATTTGTGCAATGTTTTCGCAAGATCAATTTAGTTTGAATTTTGTTCTGAATTCCACCTATCTATGAGTGTTTTGTTCGGAATTTTATCGAGATGACAACGTAATGATTCATGATTTGACATTACTATTGTTAGCAAATAATACTAAGTACATGAATAACATTGATACAAAACTATACTTTAATATCAAAATGATTGTGACCAAACCTATGCAATCTAGTGTGTTACATCATATAGTGGTTCTTTAATACTTTTGATAATCGGTCGCACCATGAGGATATCTTATTAACGTTATATGTAAACACTGGAAAAGTTGTTTAATATTTCTTAAAGTTTCCAAAAATACAATGCTGACGGCCTAGGTTTGTATATGCAGCACAAAACGAAACATGCAACACCCTTGGGGTCAAATTTGTTATAAAGTCACTTAACAAAATAACTTCTTATTTCGTTTTTTTTATGAAAGGATAAGACGAAGAGGTGTACACAGATGGTGTGTAACATTATTTTGTAGCTCTGCGACAAATTTGTTCAAATCATCAACATGGGATTACAACTATCTTAACTCAGTGTGTTGATTGCTTCATATAGAGTTATATTGCAAATTGTCTTCGAATAGTTTCTGTGAAACAGCGAGATTTAATATTTTGTATGTAATTTTGGACATACACATAGCTTATTTAACTTACATCCCTGGGGTAAACATTGGCTACAGCCGAAGGATTAAATTGTATGAACACAATTATTCTTTTTAGCCAAATAGTTTTTTTTTATAGTTTTACTCTATGATAATATTATCAAAAAACCCAAATGTGTTATATTTAGTATGAAGCACATATACAGTATTGGTATTCGTGTTTTATTTTCTGTTGACAATATAATCACAGCTTTTGCTTAAACTAGAACAAACATGATCAAGTTATAGTTTTTGTTTAAATTGTAATATAATGATTCTGGAAATAGATCAAAACCGTCAAAATGTCGGGTCAATCAGTCTGACAATGTCTTCCGTTTGCCATTAATCTTGATCTCGCATGTATTTGTTAACGATACAAGCTTTTGATTGCCATATAATTTCCATCGTATAAGATCGTGTGACATCGGATTAAATTGGTTCATATCGATCTTACGCTTTGTTTCAGCTTGCAGCCATGATTGAAATATGTCTTTAATGTGTACAATATAAAAAAGATCAAATTATAGATGGGGATCAACCTTAGTAACCACTAATCATTTGTTCACGTCATGTCTAATCAGACCGTATAAGATCTAAAGCAATCGCGATATCTCGTTTTAAATCGTACTTACACATCTTGGTGATAAAAATAGACCATGTTTTGTTACGATGTTTAAAGTCCGAAGTATACAAAAGTCAGTGACATTCTCACGATTTCCAGGCAACAAACAGAGCTAAATGTTAGCCGTTTGCCATGCTGCAAAATTTAGGAGCAATATGAACCCAGCATACGTATACACCCCAGTTCTATAATTTGGTAGTTGAGTTCTTAAGGCCCACATACGATGAAGACGCTGACAGTTATGTCTTCATTAAATCGACATAAAATTTTGTATGCAGGCAATTTAAGAGACAATTAAATTCGGTAGTTAATTGTACCTTCATGATTCTGTTTATGTTTTAATTTTCAAATATGTTTAACACTTTACCAGTATCTCACTAAGAAGGTTGGATGAGATTTCGAAAACAATGGTTATTGTTAAATCTTAAATGGTAACACATATAAACTGGATGAAACGCGTTGATCTATTGACAGAATAAGGTTTGCTGAATCTATCCGAAAAAAGCAAAGGCCTTTCAGTTCTTCATGGGCTATCCTTTTATGTATGTATTTTTTGTTTATTGCGTATCCAGATTTGAACATAAATGTATGCTGAAACATAGTATTATGCTATATAACCGAATCGTAACAATCGATGTCACAGCTCGGAAACATTGTCGTATTATATTACGCAAGACCAGTCAAGAACATACTTTCTTCATCAGATTTTTTATTTTTTATTTTTACGGTCAATGGTAACTTATATACAACACTGTAGATTACTTATGATTTCAATAAAAAAATCATTCATTTGAATTCACACTTTAAGATAAGTAATATGTGCTATAAAATACATAAGTAATGTTATATTGCATATGGTAATAAATTGATTGGCATACTGAACATATTTCATTGAGAAACAAATCAGTAAAGTATAAGTTTCATTATACCTCATTTTGAGATTCAGGTGTACTACCCATTGTGTTTGTATTGCTCCTTTACCCACCAGTCGTTTACGCTGCGTTTAGAATGGTCGCGTTAAATGGCCTTTTTAGTAGTCCCGATATTTCAATATATGAAATGCAAACAAGCAGGCTGAACATAATCTGATACTACACAAACAAACGTAATACAAACGCCAAGTGGCTGTTGTTCAAATAATCCAAAAGATCATAAACATATACTCGAATACATTACCATGATTTGGGACATCTGCCGTTATCCAAGTTATAATATACTGTGTGTATAGCTAGTGTGCGATCCGCATGTATGCTTCAAAGAAAGATAAAGGAATACTTAAGGCCAAACCAAGCTGACTCATAGGTAATTGGTATTTCCGCATCCAATCTGTATTGAAAAGCATTGTTGTCATACCAAAAGAAGATAGACACTAAAGGAACTATGTTCTTTTACCACCATGATTATGCTAAAATGTAGTTTAATCTACTTTATTCTGATTTGTATCAAAGTAATCGAAATAAGACCGCATGTAATCCAATTATATGTTACCATAACTAATATAATTTTCAGTCGTGCGTTTGGGGAAAATTGTATAAACTCTCGTGCCTAATCAAATAAATAGCACTTGCTCGCTGTTTGTGTCCTAATTGCTAATTGAATAATGAACTGTCATATTGAGCGTAATACAAATACCGATTCATGGACATTCGTTGAAAGCTTTACACATTTAGTGTATTCTCTATTTGTTTTCAAACTGTTTTCATATTAAAAAATAGTTAACGTGTAGCTACGGGGAATAACATTTCATCATATAGGTCTTATACTGCCTGAACATCATTATATACACTTAAATTTAAAAGCTGTGATATTAGTTGCATTTGCCTATTTGATGATCAAATATGCGTCGTTATCTGCGACATTATCGGAAATTACACCGGTCTTGTTGATAAATTAAATGACATTAGTTTAACACATTGCCAGTGTCTGAAACGTAAGATATTAACACCGATTATAATTTAATAATAATATATTTATATTCATGATGCCGTATTAAAGTTGTGTATTAAGTAATTATATTTGAATGATATACGAATGTTAAAGTGACTACAACTTTTTTGAAAATTACAAAAACAGCAACCACACATTTCTACAATTTATTAATGAAAAGGATACTAGCTAAGAATGCAAAAAGATAAGAATATCCTAAATCAAGTCCATTACCCGAAACCGAGACCATTCATTTACGAAGTGAATCCCGACTGTGCAAACCAGACCGCATCGTTGTCTGGTTTTATGTCCATCTCATATTGTTACATACTCCCTTACGCGGATATAAATATTAAAAACAAGATTGCGAATAGTATAAGTATATAATTTAAACGGCGCCGGATACAATATGTTAAAACCACTGATGGCAAAATGCAATTGATCTAAATGATGAAAGCCAAATGTTCCCAATAGGGTGACACTTGGTTATTTTAAGCGTTATTCGGCCAAATACAACGATGCCAAGAAACATTTGACGATTACACTTGTTGCAAATATCAAAAGGCACGAACATTTAAGAAAATAATTCAACATCAAAGGTAAGTAAATACAATTGCTCTGTGTATGTAAAACTATTTTCCCTATGGTTATATAAAACTCGTTAACCTCTGAGGCTAACTGTATAGCATAGTTACAATTGTCCTCAAACGGTACATTATGATGTAAGCAATTTAAAGCATAAATACTAATTTGTTACGTTATTGTGATTAATAAAAAATATTTTTTTATAAAAAAAATCATTTCTTTTATTTAAAGTAGCGAATACGTGTCTTCGGTATATAAAGGTTTAAATCTCGTATCGATACTAAGATACAAGCAGACGACAACAATCCATGCGTGAAATCGATTTAAGAAGTGCCTTTCTCACGTCACTAATACGGTATATAAACTCGGGTTTTACTTTATCTCGTCCTTTTAGAAATAGCTTTGGCTGAAAAAAACGCACCCACCCGCCCGAAGAGATTGCTGTTAATTATGTTTAACCTTTTTTGTTATGTTCGAATGTACTACCGATATATTTATTACAGAATGGCTGTCAATCTGTTGCGAGCAACCACGGCACACGTTCGGGTTACGTTAATTAACTGTACAAGACTTGTGGGGAAGACGTCGGTTTAATTGTCAGGCCTCCAATCGTAGATGGCGGCGGCGGCAGTGCATGGATACGTCGCTATCGTCCAGAAGTAGGTTAATATCCAGGATGTCGCCGTGGCACGACTTCGGTGAAAGGAAATTATTGTGAACAAAGTGTCATTCAGTGTGTTGAAGTTTTTCTGCTACTTAACGTGCCGCGTAAACGTGCTGTTATTTGTGCCTTCTTGAAACGAAATAAATGTGCCTTAATATGTTATTGTGTTGCCGCATAATTGTGTGAGGTATTTTTTTTACCACTACAGTTAATTCTTAACATCAAGGACGATCTGAAAACACAATGTAAATGTCATTATTAATTCATTTTATATGTTTGATACTTCATTTGAATGTGTCATTTAGGCGGAAATTCTATGTCTTGGAGGTAATCGGAAGTATTAACAGTACAAATATGTAACTATATAATGATACACATATGTCCGAGGGAGATAAACTTAGCATTGTGTCGCCATCTATCTGTGTGAGGATGGCAGGATTGCTTTCACAATAATTTTCTGTAAAGTTTGGGAGTTCTAGTACTCGCTCGATGGCATGGTGTGCTTAGGCGTACCTTGAATAGCTCCTTTTGGCTTTGGACATTATTGTGGCATTGAGAATATTTTACTATATGTTGCAATTGACAATGTACGGTACGGCGTAAAGAAAAAATTTTTGGCCTGTTTTGGTGGCCTTAGCGATTGCGCGTGTATAATGATATCTGTTTCCGAACCAGCCAGGTGTTCGTTGAAATAGGACTTGCATAAATAAATGTGAGCACGTTGCGGAGCTTTTGCAAAATATCATAGAATGCGATGCATTATCTTGTGGCGATGATTGCATAAACGAAAAGCTAAATCAAAAGTGCAACTGGGGTTGGGGCGATCTTTAGGGCAGTAATTGCGGTCGCCTCCGCGACATGCCTCAGTTGTAGTGCTAGTCTATAGCTGAAAGTTTATTTACTTTAGTGCTAGTCTGGTGTAAATCATATTCCGCCATTTGGCCAATACATTCCATGTATCTTTTTGTATTGTTCCTTTCATATATTTTGTATTGTTCAACGATAGAATGTAAACATGTGTTTACGTAATGTAACGCATTAAAAAATTATAATACAAATGTAACTAACAAGTTGGCTTTTGTAGTAATTATTCAGCATTTCTTGCTCTTGTTAATAAATATGCGTTGTACAAGTGCATGTCGACATATGATCAGGGATCAATTTTACAAGTAGACTACTGTAACCGAACGTTCATGACATAGACACACGCTAAACGATGGTTACACTGTGTGACCCGAGTAAATCTAACCGCATGAACGAATCGAATCTTGGTTAACACATGGGGTACTGAGCTGCTTTCTGAAATAAATTGTTGCTATTAAGTGGTCGGTACCCCAGGCAAAACGTTTATATAACATGTATTATACTTCTCTCTGCGTGGACAATTTCACCGCTAAAATATTATTAATATTACAGTATTATATAGATTTTGTTGTTGGAATGCGATGCTAAACGCTTTTTGTTTCGTTGTATTTCGTGTGCGATACATGTTGTTATCTTAATTGTAGGCGACCTCTACATGTGTTACTATCAAGCATAATAGTATGTACTGTATTTTGTGAGTCCAAACAGCTTGGTGGAAACTACAACGACTACGACTTTGCACTTCGTCGCGAGATTTAAGATAATAGCGCCCAAGTCAATTATGCGAACTTTGGTATACCTTTCTTATCGCAACCAACCACAAGTAACTACGCGTTAACCAATTGAAAGATGTGTAATGATAACGGAACAAAGTGTCAAAACCACTGGCTGATTACATAGAAAATACGGTTTTGATTGCGTACAACAACACAAATATAAAATGAAAAAAACAATGACTTTATGCAATTACGATCAGGGTCCAAATAATCGCTAAAGCAAGTTAACCCTTTCCTACGGTGTCAAGTCTACCATGGCCTTTTTAAGGAATGGTATTGCTGTATCTCTGACCACTACCAAAACTAAAGCATGCAGTCGTGCTTTCATGTTCATTCTTCTATCGGATATTTTTATACGCAAAACCAATACGCATACTGCTTTCTTATAGGTCCTTTCAGTACTAAATATAACCTCAATTTCCTGTTTCCTAAATAGCTGAAAACTTAAATCTTCATGTTTCGTTCAAGGAAGCACATTTCACTGCTCATTTTCCAACAAAGTTGTTCGTGGTCCATTCCCATTCCCATACCCATACCACACATTACGTGTCTATTTTACTCACAGTGTTATTACATCTATCAACATTATTGCTGAATCCTTTATCTTTCTGACAAAATGTGGTCACTTATTTGAGTCTTTTAAACTTCACGAATTCCCAACAAAACAAAAAGTAACACATTAATCCAACAACATTAATGGGACTTTAGCCCCCGTTTTAGCAACACTGATATCAAATCGTCTTTCATTTTTTTTCCTGAATTCGCCGACATTTATACGGTATAATATTATTGCTTAAAGTGATATAAGACGCATTTTTCACTGTTGAATTGAGCTGAAAAGAATTAACAGGTCAAAAGAGTTAGTTAAAATGTGGTACCTGACCCATTATATGCTACTCGTCTAAACCAGTTGTTTATAAAAATATATATTATATTCGATATTTTACATGACTGACCCAGTCCTCTAAGCCGAGCGATAAGCGATAATATTTGAGTCTTTCTTATAAAGTCGCTTTACTGACACCTCATTCATAACATATTTCTTTGAAGAAGTATGGCCGAAGATGTGGTTGACAGAGACACGAAGGTTAATGTATTCATAATTTCAGAATTGACATATGTTTTCGCGGTAAGTCCCAGATTTAAAACTTACCAAAGTTATGTCAAAACGAAAGTACGCTTGATTTTCAAATGCATTAATTTTCTCTTTCCGGGATATTGTTTAGTATGTTGATGCTGCATTAACAAATATTAGTGTATATGTAGTAAAAACACAAAAAAACGGTAGCGATAGACACCTATATACTGTAAGATGCGTCTAATATCACTTTAATCAACTTAGCTTACAGACAAAAAGTGGTCACAAATTTGAGGTTTTTAAACTAAGCGAATTCCCTAATCCGGGACGAGAAACAAACAAACAAACAACACAAAACAAAAACAAACACATTGATCCATCCACATTTCTGGCACTTTAGCCCCCGTTTTTTAGTAATAATGATTTAATACGGTTTAGGAAAAAAATAATTTCCTTTAATATGGACTTTCCGCCTCATATTGCTATGTGTTGGCTGAGTGGTTTTCACACCGGTTTGATTTGCAATTACTTAAGGCTTTATCGCATTACATTACATAGGATTGTCGTTGGCTTTTGTAATGTGTTGACCTTTATCTTCGTTTTATGTAACAGTTGTTTTTTTAAAGTCTGCTGGATTACATGAACATTCCCAGGCAACGAAGCATAAAGTTATATATATTATTACTACATTTTATTTTCTTGATTTTATATTATATTATTCGGTTTTAAACACAATGTATTTGTTTACATTTCAGCATACATTTAAATAATTATTCACAATTGTGTTGTCATGTGAAATGTTGGAACTCTATTTTTATACAAACAGGTTGTTTTTTACACTGATGACCTTTAGGTCAATCTTTAATCGTCAATTTTACAATGTACAATAGTATAAGCCATGGACAATGCGGGGCTCCAATGGAGTCACAACGCATATTTATGTTACACACTCCAATATAATCACTAGACCAGTGTCAGTAAATATATTACACAAATTATGTTTGGTGTCGGTCTTTTTGTATGGCTTTGGTCAATACAGTTATAAATCTATTTGGTTTTCTTCAACATCATCAAGGCTTTGTATACACATACACATACATTTTAATTTTAGAAGGCAGCTTAATATTACACCCTTTTTACTGAGAGTTGAAAACGTATGACAACAGCGTCCTGCTTTTTATATCTCTTATTTCGAGGGCACTATTTTGTGAAAACACCATGATAATTAATAGCCTTGATTTAATTTAAGATAACGATTTAAGACATCGGAGCACTATAAAATCATAAGCTTTGACATTGATATATTGTCTATTATAATACAGGCAACATGTCGTGTGTACTTATAGAAATTAACGGCAGAAGATCTGTATGTTACGCATAGTATCTTTTTGTAACTCAAATCTGGCAGTTATATAAGTTATATGGTTTGACTGAACTGGTAGTCCAAGGAAGCAGATTCATACATACACTGTCCATTGTTTATCTCCAGATGCCAGTTTAGGACAGCAACTCTATAACTTTTTTCTTCAGCAAAAACCGCCGATTTCTGACAGCAGCTATATAAGTCTACTTTCTACTGTGTAACCCGATCTGATGGTTTATGGAAAAAACTCTATTCTTATACCTTATATTAGTAGATTTGAGAGCACACTTTCAGGCTGCATCTCTATCCATATTTATCCCAGTGTCCACAAGGCACTGTCGTCTTAATTCAGCAGCTCTCTATTTTTACCTTTTTGGTTTACATAGAGTTGATGATTTAAGGCAACAGCTTTATAACTATTACTTAAACTGTTTACTCGGAGCTGACAATTCACGGATGTGGCCTTTTTACCTGTTCTTTCTTCAGTTTACCAGGAGCTGAATATTAAAGTTAGCAGCTATGTACATATTACATATGTTGTTTACATGAATTAAAATGTTTGTGACTGCTGCGCGAAGGATATATGTTGTTTAACTGGGAATGACTGATTAATGCAATACTTTGTACGACTATTATTTCAATTTTAAACTTCGTGTTCAGGTTTCGATAACACATCTAACCTTTAGTCAAATTTGAATTAACAGTTGCTGGTCTGAGTCAGCAGTTGTATACATATAATATATTGTTAATCTTATATGGCATTTTAAGACAAATGATCCAATGATAAAACCACATTGACTAATATACATTTATATCCACGGTGAAGAGGTTTGAAATCGTTTCAGCGTACAAATGATACGCATCTTTCGATTACATGTAAATGGGTTGAAATACTATATTGGATTAGAACGTCACATTTTCAAAAACGAATACTTTGTTCTATAAAAACACTCTGAGCGAACCCTTTTCGTCTTCCAGAATCGATAGAGACATGCCAAACAAGATTTTGTACAGAACACACGTGTCACATGTAAAATGTTTTGCAATACAAAAGGCATGGACATATTTGCAAAGTAGAAATAGTAGGAATTGTTGTATACAAATCAGTGTTGTTTGAAAATCATATGAATACTAATAAAAAAGTTATAATTACCTTATCGAAATTTGGTGTCAACGTTACCGGTGCAGAAGCTTTTGTTCCCATTTGTCATTGATCGGGATTCAATGTTTTATCGTGGTATGTTTTCTATCAGTTTGTGATCGTCCGAAAACAAATGGCGATCATAATAAATTGAGACAATTTAGAAAATGAAAATTTCATGCTCAATGCCAATTTACAAAGCATAGCATATTCCAATTGGATTTAAATATGTAAAACAGTTGAAAGTATGTTCAAATAATATCAATACACACATCAAATACTAGACAAGGCGTTCCGCAACATGTTGCCTATACAGTTTATATATGATGCAGTGTAGTGTCAATAAATATTAGACAGAAGATTGTTTAAGAACTCTTTTCCATGAATGGTGGTGAAGGAAGTTAAATGCTCGCAAAGGGATACAAACGTCCAGTCTTTTGCTTTTTCTTGAATGATATCTTTAAAAACACATTTTAATAAAATCCACACAATATGTCGCTTGCACAAACTTGATGTTTGTGGATAGTCCTCATATGGTAATAGTAATAGAAGATGTTCGTCTGGCAGGTCATTTTTGTGATGTTTTCTTTGCAACGTTTTATGATGACGAAATGTCGCATGCATTAAATATATTCACATTGTGTCTGTCAAACAAGACTTGTGTTTGTGTCCAGTGTTTGTTTCCAGTGACATAAAACGGAGACATCCGCGACACATGGACACATTAGGTTCGAAATTAGTCGAATCAATATATTTCAATTTACTTCACATATATAAACCTTATATAAGAAACGCTTTTTTGCATATGGGTAGGTGGTTCCATGATCATGCAACTGGTCATTCATAGAATGACTACTTTGTGAAATTTAAAATTATCTAAATAGGGTTTTAATTTCAAATCTATCAGACGATAAAATACGCTGAGTGATAGTTATTAAAAAATATCCATCTTAATATTTATCATAATAGGGAATCTCACTGTTACGCATGGACCTCATTGTCCAGAAATTGCACGCTAAGTAAAACGATTCAACAGCTTTTAAATCGCCTGTAATACTGTGCGATTTACATACAGATGAAAAAATCACGACGGGATTACCATACCATGGCACTTAACAAATTAAGTATCAACTACTTCAAATAAAATTCGTGTTGCTATAAATAAGTTACCAGCAATATATAAAGGGGACTTGACATGCAGATATTTTTGTAGAATAGTTAAATTAATACAAATACCTGTAGAAAATCATTATGCTTGAGCTTCTAATTATGTATATAATGTAAGCGCCTTTCCGACATCGGTAAAATAAAGTTTAGAGACACTTTCTATTGTAATAACCTCAATGCCTTGTATGTTCTTAACATTTGTTACAAATGCATGTTTCCTCTCTGACCCTGATTGCATTCCACGTGTTGTGTTAGTTTATGTATATATGTAGATTTTTGCAGTATAAATATTGCATGTGTTGGGAATTAAATAATTAAAAAATGTACTTACTGGATAAGGTATGCGCCAAGGAAAGATATATACATACACTATAAATAATGTAACATTTCATTACGTTCAACAGATCGATTACAGATAACACAACAGCTGTATACCATTAACAATTTTTAGCAATCTAGTTAAAAATACTAACAACCATTATGTACTTATCGGAGTAATTTCTGAAGTCTTACCATAATATGCAATCCAAATGCAATCACCATTTACACATAAATATGTTCTACATAACACGATATTTCATCTACAAAGTCAATAAATGGTTATACAGAAAACCTTTAAGGACACACCATTAAAGGTAAGTGTTCAGTTTTAAGTTATTCAAATAATACTGTTATGGCGCAATAAATATACATTTAAAAAAACCATGTTCTCTGTAAACGTTAAGACAACAGAAAAACATAAAAACAACATGTAAATGTATCACCAGTATCTTAACAAACATGTAGTCTATGGTTGCATTGACATAGAATAAAAAAAGCCTCGTTCAACAGATCCACAAGTTTTAGTACCAATAGGCATCATTGTTGATAAATAAAGTATATCTATACACTATACAACGATTCGGATATTTAACATTCCCATTATCTAAATAAACAAAATGTTAACACATTGTATGATCGACAATGTATGTTTCCATTAAAGAAATTGCGGCCCCGTTTTAACGGGTTAGATGTTGACATTATAATCTAATAAACTGACAATCTGATAAACTGGTAATCTTATGTAAATTTTTATAGAAGGTTTACTTGGTATATACATAGTTTACACACCCATATTTCATAATTCTTCACAATTTCCAAAATTCATGATACTTGTTCATAAGTACTAATGGTCATGGAAATATTGCTTAATGTGACCAAATACTATTGAATACGCGTCTTTCACCACTGTGCTGTTTAATATCCCCTCAATCTGCTCATGTAACATGTACGTGCAAATGCTTATTTATTTAAAAAGTATTTAACAGTCTATTTGTACTGCGAATGAAAACACATTGACATGGGGTAATAAGGACAATCAACCTTTAATAATTTGATATTTATCTAACTTAAGTTCAGTGTCAAATTCGTCGCTATCTTCGAACGTATCTGAGTGTTACTACATGTATACTTTTTAAATGTTAAGCTCACAATATTTAAGTGTGCGTTTATAAGCAAATAGATGAGTAATACATGTTCAGCCTCTGTTCAATTGGATGCTTTATATCATTATCGCGTGTTCTTTGTTAATGACTATTTTATTTTGGTTTTAGTTTAAACATATTTTATTTCATGAGCCCATTTATGAATTATGCAAATGAAAAGTTACACATAGGTCACTAATTCAGAACATAAATCAGAACGACAGATAAAGCCATTTATCATACCACTACATTGATATCTGCTTGATATCCTGTTGCCTGATATCTTTTTTTATATCACGGTCAACAGGAAGTTCATATATCAGTCATGTGTGGAGGCTACTAAGACTTAACAAAGAAGTTATATTTTATTGTAAAAAGTAATCAGATTCATCAAAACAAACAATTTGATACCAAGATGTATTACATTTTATCCACAGAAAGCAACACAAACAGCAAAAAACGTATTTTCCAAATATTTAAAATGAATGTGTAAATGCTGATGACGTCATGTTTGACAGGAAGTTGTTAAATCAGTCGATATTTGGATGTAAGTCATTTTACTCGGAATGAACTATAAAGTCATCATGTTTAGTAAAATAAAATCAGATTCAACAAAACAAACACTTTGATACCAGGATGTATTATATTTTTGACACAAAAAGCAAACAAAACAGCGAAAAACATATTTTACAAATATAAAGCGCAAGTGCTCATGACGTCATTAGTAACAAGTCAAACGTCAACGATCATATTCATTCCCGCTAAAAATGCAGCGTCGTAGCGATTTTGATTTAATTATTTCTTTTAAAACGGGGAATTAGAGAGAGGTATGATAAACAGAAAAACATGTTACTGCCTGATCTTTTTGTAATATATCAGGCTCGGCACGAATAAAATAACGGCTCGGCAAGCCTCGCCGTTATGTTATTCTAAGCCACGCCTGATATATTACAAAAAGATCAGGCAGTAACCTGTTATTCTCTATATTTCGTTCCTCCCCATTAGTAGCATGTGCATGATCGTATGTTATAATATCATTAGTGGCAGTAAGATGTAATAATATATTACTACTATATTATGTGAAATATTCTCGGTCCAGTTACATTCCTGAACTCTTTAAGGTAGCGCACCCGTAATGGGCACTTTTCCAAAAAAAATCTAATATTATTATTATTCTTAATCGGCATCATTTCATTGAACTACATGCATATTTTTAGGTAGGCTTTCCGTACTTTTTAAACAAATATACTGAGACGTGTTATTTATGGAACAGCGCCATGAAATGTAACTGGTTTCAGCCAAGTAGAAATTGGGTTTGTTAAAAACATTATCGGAACCGTAATGGGCACCTTTCTCAATTTAATCTAATGTATTATTTTCTTAATTAGCATCATTTAACTGAACTACTTGCACATATTTAGGTAGGCTTTCCGTGCTTTTTAAAAATATATACTGATTTTTCAAAACTACCCCCACGCTCGGCTTTTGTCCAGTTTATTCGCACTGGGGTTTATAGAAGTTCCATAATTCATCCAGATTTCCAAATATGGGCATGCAGTTGGTGTGTACAGATGCAGTTAAGGTGTTCAAAGTTTACACAATATGAAATAAGTATTGTCTTACAGACATTTATGTTTTATGACTTGTTATCTATGGAAGAGCGCCACGAAATGTAACTGGTTTCAGTCAAGTGGAAATTGGGTTGGTTAAAAACAAAGTGTCATACAATTCAAATGAATTTAGTTTTTATAGATACACTATATACAACACAAATACCAAGAAATATACAGATTTAAAGTTTACTTTTTGAAATAAAAATGTAACATGCATGATTCGTTTTTTCAGCAGTAAATCACCCAATTTAGCCATAACGTTGTTTTAATTTAAAAAAATGAAGAATGTGCATAAACATTACAACATAGTGCATGTTAAACTAATGAGTATGAATGAAAGCAGTATTATTAAGCTATCAAAAGTAATTATTTTTAGCATGCAAACATATCTATTTATATTAACTGTTACTGAAGAGGCTATATCGACATACGCTGAAGTACCAACATTTCCACAATTCAATCCAATAAATATGTTCTATCTACTATGACAAAAGCTTCTATAAATAACACATATTATAAACAATTTTCCTTATGTAAGATAAATAGAGGATATTTGTTTGTTTTGAGTGAATATGAAACATTTATTTCAATGAGAAGTCAGAAAATTCCAATATTTTCGAGAGCGCATGGCGCTAGTGAAAATATGAAAAAATGTGTACTTCGATGCAAAGCTTGGTTTATAAAGGTAGTTATTTCAATTTTTGTGTTACTGCTAGAAAAACGGACTACTATTTAACAATAAATATAGCTTATGTGCTACATTAAATCAAATTACATTACAAAAAAATAAAAGCGTCGCCGGCAGGATTAGAACCTGCGCGGGAAGATCCCAAAATATTTCTAGTCTATCGCCTTAACCACTAGGACACGACAACTTCATGTATGGTATAAGGTCCTTTCGGCCTTAAACCACAACAACCTCGGATGATTACACCTTAGACAAATCGGCTTCAATATGAAGAAGTGAAACTCCAGAAGCTGCAGCAGTATTGCAGTTTTATCATACACACCTCTGTGGTCCTTTATTTATGGCAAGGAACCAATTGCCAAAACGGTACAGTACGGCACAAAACGAAACAACATATACACATAGTAGAATAAAGCTGGGGTCACCGCCTTGGAACAGTCAATGCTAAGCATTGGGGGTTTAAACCAGTTAATGAGCGCTCAACCTCTCAAGTCTTTTCGGCCCCAAATCTAAGTCGTTTCGGCCCCAAAAGCATAGACATTTCGGCCCTAATTTATTCAATCTTTTTTGTCTTGTAAAATCTGAATCGTATCCAGCGACAGATAAGGGTATACTAAAATTAAGAAGTAAAGTGAAATCAGTTATAAATATTGCAAATGTGAGCGGATTCCTCGAATTAATGTTCATTAAGAAATATATTAAGCTGGCTATTTATCATTACCATACTTAAATATTCTATACATTGTAGGTCAATACAGATTTCATCGGAGAGCCCGATTTTGTAATTGGTGATGTCACTGTTGATAGAGCCCGTCACATCATGTTTGCGACGGAAACCCAGCTGAGGCTTTTGTCCCAGGCAACACGCTGCTATATGCACGGAACTTTCAAAATTGTGCGGGATTCGTTTGTACAGCTCTTTTCCATCCACGCGTTCATCAAGAAGGACGATAGCATGAAGCAAGATCCCCTGTGTTTCGTATTAATGTCCAGGAAAACGGCAGAATTGCTGCTACGAGATGCCGAACTAGTCGCCATCAAGCTACAGCTTGTCAGCGAGGATTCCCTAACCCGTTATAGGGCGAACAAATACAAGGCCCTTGATGGCAAGATACTTCAGTGCTGGGATAAATATGACGCAAGGGACAAGAAGACATCAGCTTTAAAATATAATTGGAAAGATCTATGGGGACACGGTTTAGATCTGAGCTACTGTGTGACCTGAAAAATTGATTATGACTGGGTGTACTGTGATGTCATGTACTAACTTGCATTGGCGTTGTTTGTATAAATTGTATAAAATGTAATATATATAACTATTATGTAATTATATTGCCGTTTGAAAATAAAAACTTACCTGTCCTAATTTGAATAAATGCATTTAACATTTTACTTCATCCTAAAGATACTGATTTGAAGATAATTATATCTTTATGAGTATATTGTAAATTGTTTAAACATATTGTTCACTGATGTTTTGTCCTATACACAAAAATGATTCGAATAAATTAGAGAGAAAGACTATTATGTGTGTTTGTATATTGTATTGTAAGCTATGTAATTACCGACAAGAGACCTGTCTGACCTGACAAGAGAATAAACAGTATTTTGATTATATTAAACTTTCTAAACGAGTTAAATATTCCCTATAAGATTAAAAAATAGGTGCCGAAACGTCTAGGGGCCGTTTTTGATTGGGGCCGAAAAGTCAAAGGCCGAAACGACTAGGGCCGAAATGGTTTGGGGCCGAAAAGTCTACGTTCCAAAATGGTTCGGAGCCGAAACGTCCCAAAAACTTCATATATGACCCTGCTTAAATTAGAAATTTAAATAAACTCTCGGAAATAACCGATCATTTACGATCATTGCCGATCTTCAAAGAATCGGTGGAAATCATAACGGGTGCGCTACCTTGAAGGAATTTGTTAACAGATATTTNAATAAAAAAAAACGTTTTTTCTCCGACTTAATATAAACACGTACTGTGACAACAACAACGACAACAACAACAAATATGATGGAACCTGTATCGTCAAACACGAAAGAAGAAGGTAAAATATGTTTTTGTATAATTTTTGTTAATCTCAATATAATCCATATAAACGGACTCCCAGAGCCTTTGAAAATTTCTGCTATGGCGGCTCAAATTAACGGACTCCCAGAGCCTTTGATAATTTTTGCTATAGCGGCTCTGGGAGTCCATATGCACCCCTTCATAAACATGGGTGCTGTTCAGCGCACGGAATCCGTGCGCTTCACTAAACAGACGTCGTTCGAGACAAATTAAGGAAATTAATTAATTAACTTCATAAACATGTTAAATTTACTTGAATAGCAACCTAAGGAAGTTATCCTTTGCATGCACCCTAAACAAACAGGACAATGTTTCAACACACTATTCTCGTTGACATTTTTATGTTTAAATTTGAAACAGTTTATTCTTTATCGAGTACCTAAATATCGCTATGGACTGAAGCTACATCACATAACCCGATGCGAAAAATATTGGTGTAGTGCGACCTAACTGATATTGGGTCAGTTTTCTCCCTTTTCCAAGATGGTTGATTCAGCGTACGAAAGATAAACAAAGTCAATAAAAAGCAATTATTTCTTGCTTTTTGTGTTCCTTAACCCTTGCATTGTTGATTAAATTTTGCACCCATGGACAAGAGACAGCGCATTGCAACTCTCAGCAACCCATTGGGTTCTAAAGCTGAGAGTTGAATACTTGAGTTATAAAGCTGAGGGTTGAATCATTGCAACTACCCATTGGGTTATTGAGCTGAGAGTTGAATTATTGCAACTAAATCTCAATAGTGCGTACAATTTAAAAAAAAAGGTATAACTGATCAAATGATTTGTTTTCGTTACAGAAGTATATGCATATACAGCACAGAACGCGTCAATACTCATTCTCTCGTTTACAGACAGAGACCAAGTAGATAACTCAATGAGGTCAACATTGCTACGTTATTCATACTGTGATTATGAAATTATTCGTGTGCGGAGGGGTATTCTGCATGACCAAGTTATGATTGTGTTTGGAACTTCAAAGCAGAAAGTAGAAAACTGATAATTATTTTTAAATGGGACGGAAAAACAAACTAGCTCAGAAATTTGGAATAGTTATAGATACATTCGAATAACAGCGTCAAATGCAAAGTCCGCAAATGCTCTTGGAGAAAGTATTAATTCAAATTCTTTCGCTCTATATAAACTTAAGAATTACATTGCAAGAAACATGTGGAACTTGAATATTTTCTCTTCAATGGAGAACCTGACTAGGAACCTGAATCATGTAGTTCTTGATTTATTCCAGAATGTATTTCACAAAGCAATACATTCCGGAATTAAGCAAGAAATACAGAATTCAATATGTGCAATGCTAACTAGTCAATTCTATTCTTTCTGTAGCCAAATAATTATTTTTATTTGGCTACAGAAAAAATAAATTGACTAGTTATCTATTTACTTGTAATAATGTTTAGATCTAGTTGAAACTGTCGGTCAATTAGCAAAAACTACACATCAGGCAATATATATGGTTAGCATTTCGGTTCAGTTTTGATTGATATTTTACAGCTTAGCCTCACAATACTGTACAAGCCAGACACCAGCATGTTTACTGTTGTTGAATATGACCCATTTTTCATGTTTATTTTTCTGTGGGCCTGTTTAACAGAATTAATAATGCACTTAATCTATATCAAATATTTTATTTTTCTGTGGGCCTGTTTAACGGAATTATCAATGCATTTTATCTATATCAAATATATTTTTTTTCTGTGGGCCTGTTTAACGGAATTAGTAATGCATTTTATCTTTATCAAATATTGTTGCTTGTAATATGAATATGGAACACGTAATACTACCCATGTAATTGTCTCAGCTTAAAATCAAAAGTGTAGAAAAGTTAACTCGTTTACTGCCAAAACAAATTGATAACAGTACATCCTTTGGATACATGGACACCTTCAACGGGACGACAACAAAACTGTACCTGTCTTTTGTTTGAAGGTGATCCGTGCCAAATATTCATGTCTAACTAGCAACTATAAGGGTTTTGTTCCAGGACAAGGAGTAGCATGGTGACATTGCATCATAATTGTTTTATCCCCAGGAATTCTATTTTTGTAGTGTTTTTCAGTTCTTTTTTTTTAACAGGAAGTAGTTAATAAAATTATTGTTAACAGCTTTTTAAGTCTAGTTGTTTAAGAATGTTCGCAACATTTAAGTGGAAAAATGGTTGTTTCAAATTGGAATCTTCAGAAATGCATTCTTTATTAAATGATGTTATCTTATTTCTTGCAATAAAGTGTAAATAATGAGAACATAATTATCCATTGTATACAAAATGAAAACCAAGTTTACTGATCTATTAATCATTATTTATTTATCTTGTTCTTTTGACGGAAATATTACAGGGGCATACATACCGTATTTCTAAAATAAAGGGGGCAGTTCTTAGAAAATTAACATGTATTAAAGCAATGCATAGTTAAACTTTTTCCACATTTAGAACCAGCAACAATATGTTAGTATTATTATGTAACACAAATTAATACTATGCATTTACAACTGATTTTGCCGCGCCTGCTATGAAATAAAAGTGTTTTACTGAAAACTTCTTAAAAAAATTATAATATAAAGAGACTCCCTTTCGACATAAAATACAATAAAGAAATTGTCTGCCTGATTGGTATGGTCAGCACAGGTTAATCTCGTACGACAATTTACGCACAGGCATTAAGCCCCGTTTTCCCAGGGCAAGGCTCACCTATTTAGATTATAGCTGTCTACATGCGCTTAAACTTTTAAATCATGATGCAGTATCATATAATAATGTATGATAAGTCGTTTTTAATTGATGCATATTCTATTGTTCGGTGTTGAACTTAACATGTATTATAATACGTTGTTCACTTAACATTCTTGCTGTAATGTTTTGCTGTGTAATATAATAATAAATCAAAATTGAACAACTAGCTTCTTATTTCTTAATGTAATTTATTAATATATATTTTAAACCAGAACAACAAAATCCATAACATAAAGAACACAAAACATAATACTCTATATGCATGAATCAAAACTATGATTGATAAAATGTTGAATAAATGTTCCCAATTTTCAACATTTTGACAGATCAAATTATTTCTGAATTCCACCAATTATTTATCTATGGATAATCAACACTTTATCATCTTTATGTAAGGCTATTACAAAAAATGGTTGTTTATAGACTGATAAACAATGGAAAACAAAACATAATATATAGAGAGCATTGTGTTTGATGTCATTGGTAATGGAATATAAACAAATGTGGTGTGCAAGTAGCACTCAAAATTGACTAAGGTAGCTTATACCTAAAAGAGTCAACAATTCATGTTCATAGTCTTGACTCGTGACAAAAAAATCAGGAAAATGCTGAGCCCAATGTTTATTGAGTAATTTGCCAGACAAGGTTTTTACAAATTCTTCTGTTTCAGAGTGACCTATGATCGAAAACTTTGGATCCTCTTTTGTAATAACAAAACAATTAACTCACCATATTTGATCATAGGTCTCCCATAAAAAAACTTAACACAATTCACGATACATTACACCTATAAGAGTCAACAATTCCTGTTAACGATCTTGACTTGTGACTAAAAAATCTGGAACTTGGCCAAATGTTTATGTAGTTATTTGCCAGACAAGGTTTTTACAAATTCTTCTTTTTCAGAGTGATCTATGGTTGAATACTTTGGATCCTATTTGGGATAACAAAACAATTAACAAAATTCACAATACCTTACACACTTAAAACTCAAATAAATATTCTCATGGCATCTCAGGGCACTTGTATGCTATGTTTATGAGTATGCTATTTCAGCCTTATGTTTATAAGCAGTTCACTTATTAAAATCACAGTTTATCACATTGATTAGTATGTATGAGCATTAGTATAACATTATGATGACAGAACAGTCAAACAAAATGTCACACATTTGGTCACGCCTTCATTTTACACAAATAAACTCAAGCATCATTTCAAATAATAAGGTCATCTACTGACTGAAAAACATAGCCAATGTTACACATGCACTTTCATATTCAATGGTATACATCCTATAAAACCATGCTGCCAAATTTACACAACATGTTCCTATCCATAATCAGTTATCAATATCATTGATTTCAGCTTTGTCGAGTTTTCAATTCATAATAATGGTATGTTTGTATTAGTTTATCTTCATGTTGTTTCCGGGTTTCTTGCCCTTGACCTATTGGATATTGTAGCTCCTCATCCAGCTAATGGGGGGCAATTGTAGAGGCAATCGGCTTTGAATAAGCTGGATCAACAAGGAACTTTAATCGAAGAGTGTTTTTCCTTGGTGATATCTGTGTACTCAGTGCAAACACTCTACATGCAAGCATTGAATGTATGTGACGGTGTATCCCTTCTTTCCATTAATTGGCACCACTCTCCCATTGTTGACTGCCTTCAATTTACACTGAAATTACATATTAGCATATTTGTAATTTTAAAATGTACACTCAAACGTATAATACAAACTATGTTTTACATTTTTTTGCTATTTTAAACATTATTTTATTCATATCATGTCAATCAGTTCACCTACCAATACTTTTCTGGGCTACTTGATTCACCAGAATTAACTTATGAATCTACCAATACTTTTCTGTGCTACTTGATTCACCAGTATTAGCTTATAATGAAGGTACTTGAGTCACTAACTGACAATAACTGTACTACTAGAGATTGGAGGAGAATGGCATTACAATAATTTCATGACCAATCACCATGCAAGTTATCTGAACGGTCCAGAAAACAAACCAGCTATCGGATATCCTCTGGTTTTCATAATATAATAATTTTAAAGTTTCTGGTAAAGAAACGATAAATCAGTTATACTACCAAAGAAGCACATAGAATCTTCTTTAATATAAGGGTTGTTTGCATACTCTTAGTAAGATGTCATCTCTCCAGTTCCTGACACATTACCAGGTGTGGTACTTCTTTGCGACACAAATGGCAGGCCAGGAGCTGGTGGGGAATGATGACAGTGCATAGGTGAAGAGCTTGCTGTTCTAACAGTATGCTGAACAGTCAAACTTGCAACCGTTTGACCGGCGCATCTTTCTAAATACCTTAAAAAGAAGGTTTGTCTTAATTTACAGACATAATATAAAATCGATCACATATTAATTTAAAGAAACAACAAAATTGATGCTAAATTGAGGGAATAAACTGTATAACAATAATATATCATATCCTGATAATTGATTACATACTATTATATAGACATTTTCATACCAGTATATGTTTAAATATACCGAATAAATAAATCATTCATAATTCATCATTTATCATTAATTTCATGCTTCATTTGACTCGTGTTGGTGTGTTGCTTATAAGTTATAACGAGTTCATTAAATTGATACGAACATCTAGGGCCATAAAGGCTTATTTTAAAACGCGCAAGGAACAAATTATGTTATCAGTACGTATCTAGTTTCTTTGCAGAGCAAAATACCCATACGATAAAATTAAATACCTATCCAAACTTTTGCTATTTTTTTTTTAAACAGGCAACATTCGAAAAAACTAAGAAGTAGCTTCTAAAATATATCTTATATTTTAGAACTCACAATTCGTGTGTTTAAGCCATTACACTATTTACTTCTATTCCAACGATACTTCTGTGGTTCTGCAAACACTCAGTCTAATCGCTAAGATTGATTAATATCACTGGCCTCGGGCTTTTGTTTCTCTTTTTTACAATTTCGATCACAGGTTTTGTACGATGCATTGTTTGTAAACCAAAACCGGATGAGCGCAGCGCGCATGCGCATATTGCATTCTGGTATACTAGCTGTGATCCCATACACAACTTATGGCTATAAATAGATCGTTTCACGTCTGAGACGCTTTATAATTTTCAGGTTTTCAAATCGTCAAAAGTTGCATATAATTGATATTTAAGAGCATGATACATTTTTGGTATTAATATTTTATCGCAAATATCACTACTACAATGAAAATTTGCAAATCCGTAACAATTTTGTTCAAATGTCAATTTACCCAAACGTGAACAAGTCCCTTTCATGCTTATGAAAGAGGTATGTTGGAATGGTTACGTTTATAATATTAGCATTCATTTATGATCTGTTGCATAATACATTGTCTTTAATGTCAAACTATATACGGTTGCACCAAATGCTTTTGGAAAATAAAAGGTAAGTGTTTATATAACTATAGCGAAATGTGTTTCGTGCAGTGTCTACGTGTACAAATGTTTCTACAAACGACCTGCATCAGGTATGTATACTTTAACCTAAAACAGTAACATCACAAGTTTCTTAAGTGAATTGTTGATTTAAGTTTAAATTAAATTGGGCCTGACGTATGATGGTATATCAACCCATGGGAAAGACGTCGGACCTCGGACAAATCCGATAAAATTTAACGAGGTCCGATAATATTTCCGAAATTGTCGGACCTCGTGTCTGACACAAAAAAAAAAAACAATATGTCAAACTTTGATTAAAAATGAACACGAAACTAGGAAAATGTAAAAAAAACGGACTAGTTTATGTTTTTTTTACGTCGATAGATTTTTTAACTTTAAAATAAATTTTACCAACTAGTCTAATAGGCTAGGCTGTCTTTGCTGGTGACGTAACACACTCCAAGCGTGATTCTTAGAACCAGTCTTATATTGCACCTTGTTTCATGACGTAGGCGACACGTCATTGAGTGGTTGAATTGAATATTACTGGTTTTAACGAGGTCCGATAAAATCTGGCGAGGTCCGACACATTTTAAAAGTTATCGGACCTCGTGTCCGACAATATTATTTCGTCTTTCCCATGGGTTGGGTATATATAAATCGAACACATGATAAGGGGAATTGCTTCATCACCACAAAATCGCGAAGATAAGTGTATAATAAGTCCAAAGTTTGTGTGCTGATATAGAGAACTTTTAATCACTCAACTGGATGCTCGCGATACTCGTAAGCTATTTGTATTTGGTGTTATGGAGCAAGTTGAGAAAGTATACTTACACACATCAATACTCAACAGTAAACTGGTTGATTGTTTGAAAAAAAAAGATATTGGATTTTATTTACAACAATTTGATTTATATGTGTGAGATGGATTGCTGTTACTTAAAAGAACACGTTTTATAAGGTTCCGTTTGTATTTATGTATCAATACGTAGTTTCAATGCAACTGTATGTTATATGTCTAATTTTTGATTTTCATTAAAACATATTTTCTCTTCAACGTTAGACCGTTCTCAATTTCTAAACAAATTTTTAAAAATATTCACCCCGAATCCCAGGTGCTATGTTACAATAAATAAAAACAAATCATTACAACGTATCGGACAGATGGCGTTATCTATATTTAAAGGAAAATGGAAATGACCCAAGGAGGAAGTATTAAAACCTACTTTCATGCACGTTGAATTGCAAACGTTGCTAATTTTCATGTTAGTTAAGAATGTATATGGACTGCTTGGGTATAATGTTTTTACCACAATAACTCTAGACAGACATTTGTATTGCATATTGTGTAAATGGGTATTAGATCATAAGTATCATGAAGACTGACATTTGCCAGCGATCAATTACTTACATATAGAATATGTGACATGTTACGTTCATTATTAGTTTGTATGTATAATTAAACGTTACTTGGTAACAATACGTTAAACTTAAATTTCAAAGTGAAATACCACTGAATTTCGTATGTACTGCGGCTTATCGTTATCGCTTGGTATGCGATCTTTCCACTTATCACGTGGAGATAAATATATTTCATGGTGTAATTTTCTATCTCGTGATCTATGTTTAATCCGGACTGATTAGAAAACCGATACTCGCCAAAGCCTAGGAAGTTTGTGATGCAGTTTTGTAAAGGATCGCATATGGTGTGCCAACTGTTCGATAGTTATGATTGGCGAAATCATTATAATTAAACATGTTCCCGGGTGCTTTGTTTTGATGTAATGACGTGCAATTAGACAAAACAATCTTCAAATGCAAGATATGTGTTAACGTTTTCATCGTTTTTTTTACGAAGGAGTCTACTTAAAGTGTAATATAGTTGATATACTACTATTTTCTATTTCGATTTAAGGTATTTTAACAAACTTATATTTTAC
>VMBQ01004253.1:23439-85908 GCA_007657795.1 Dreissena rostriformis | reverse complement strand
CTTGACATTATTATGCCAAACCTTTAAGCTAATAAATTGCATAGTTAAATTGTTTGGCGTTTGTCGTTGAATAAATCATAATATACACAGCATTTTTTTTTATTAAATTGCTAATTGGTGTCAATTAGACTATAATTTATTCTAGTGATACGCTATGATAAATATATAATTTATGTAGATAACTTCAAATTTTATATTTATGCGATTTATTAGAAACATGTCATCAAAAGATGGCAAGAGTAATTACAGAGATATAAAATGCACATGTATACGTAAAGTTAACGTGCTTATTGAGGTTATAATAATTGTACCTTGCATATTTAATTCAAGTTTAAACTAAAAATACCTGCATCGTATGTTCTCTTGTGTGTTTTAGCCTTCCGAGATTAAATGGCTTATTAATAAGATAACTTAAAAATCTTATAAAAATACAAATGTTTGATTGTTCATGTGTTCGTGTTTGTTTTAATAACTTGGGAGGACAAGAGAAAAATATAGTGCATCAGCTTTTCCATGAGGTATAATAGTTTGTGCACAATATTATAAATGGTCCTGATTCACCAAGACGTTTCCATTTTCCACCACATCACACATGCAATAAATCAAAACGTTCACGTTATTTCATGAGGTTAAAATCAAGTAACCTTGAAATACATTTATATCGGTTTGATCACATTTTATGAATTAAAACCAGCTATCTCTACATCAGAACATGGGTGGTTGGGAATTTATAGCACGAGTTTGTTACCTTATTTGACTGATGATATTACAATGATTATAAGAATGTGTAAACCAATGTTATTTTACTATACACGCCTTGCGACAATTTTTGGTTCATGAATTTTACATCGAAGCGCTTAACTTAAATTTCGAATTAATATAGAGGTGGTCTACTGTCTGATGTGAGCTCCTATATGTAATTGAGCCTCGTTCTGTGGAGAATTGGCTTAATGCATGTGCGTTAAGTGTCGTTCCAGATAAGCCTGTACAGTCAGAACAGACTAATCAGGGACTACACTTTCTGCTTTTATGTAATTTTTGGTTTAAAGGAGGTTCTTCTCAACAAAAATCCATGAAATTTAGCTTTTACAATCACACGTTTTAAAAGTTTTGTTTTCTAAATATTTTACCGATTATCCCCTGGCTTGACTTTGTCTGATGAGGCTAATTACATACAATCCAATCACCAGCTCGTGCCTTAAGGAAACGAGATCTAATTATGATATGATACAGTCAAATGTTGCAACATATATACTGCCACCAAGGTCACTCTTAAATTGCTCGACGCGTGGCCTTAACTATCCTGTCTAATCCTCAGATATGTTTACAGTGTTATAAAGGTGTTTAGTAACACGGCTTTATTGTAATGTCTTACAATGTCCAATTCATTACGTGACATTTGGTAACTAGACCCATCATAAGAATCAAAGTCAATCATAAATTATTCTAAGGGAAATATACACATGAGTACTACAATGAGCAACAGGTCTTTTATACATTTATTTGAGCATCAATATTACACGTCGAACTAGGACCGCTATGTCACATATAACGGTTATTTCATGAAAACAACACTCATTTGAATGATCGGTCTTTAGAATATGTTTCTTACCTTAAAATATGATTGTATCAGTAGAAGGAAATACAAGTCATTAAAGCGTTATATGAAGACACTTTTGCAATACCAACCCTCATGTAAAGTGCAGACGAAATGCGTATGTGAGGACTGCACATGCTAATCTGGCATGCCACTTTACGCACATGCATTTAGCCCAGTTGTCCCAGAGCGAGGCTCATTTCTATAGAATTCATGTCCATATATGCACCATAATTGGTGTTCTGTGAACATGGAATGTTGATATCTTGGCTTTGAAGTTTGTTTATGGTGCTCAATATTTCTTTCTAATGCCGTCCATGTCACGACTGTTTGAAACGCATTCATGCGGCGTTCGAACTGTTTTCATATCTTTGTTGATCCCCTACCAGACATGGTGGCAAGAAGCTACCGACGATGTTATCTCGCACTGTGAAACATAATCCTCTTGTAAGAGAGGTACTTTCAATCATCCAAATATTCTTAGGGTGTCTTCTGAACAATTTGGCAGTGCAAGCAACAGTCACAAAAGGAGTTTGTTCATCGAGAGTTTCGTGGTGATTTCTTTCCTTTTCAACCACAGTAAATGCGGCTTTTAATATGAAAGTTGAAATGTGTTTTGGATTCGTCGTTCAAACGAAGCTTTGGCAGCAGTTGTTGTTTTCGTTTGCATATAATTTTAGTTATGTAAATTAATTCGTTGTTGTATCAATCAAAATGACATAAACTTAATACATTTTAATTAATTAAACTCTTTGTTTTTAAATAAGCAACACTTTAACCTAGAGAAAAACTCAACTTTACTTTGTAAAGGTAAAACTGTTGTGTTACATGTATGTACAGGGGTTGTCGCTCATTGTATAGCTGATAAAAATATTTTTAAATAAAGGTTTAACATAACATATTGTACTGCAATGAAAAAATAAGCACTAAAGAAGTGATGAACCATAACGAAATCTACTGTGGAATATACTATAAAAGATTGTATTCACAACGAGTATTTAAGGTTAAAACCCTTATCACACTAACAAACTATCAAGTGACAATATGTATCTTTTTATCATAATCTTGTAATGTTTTAATGCCAATTCGGAAAATACATATGCTTCCTTATATTGACAATTCTGATCGTTTTTAGAATAGACCACATAAAATTGTAAGAGTTATAAGAAAATGAGATGTATTGAGACGCGTTCTTCGAAAACTGGACTTAATGCAAGTGTCGTCCAAGATAAGCCTGTGCAATACGCACAGGCTCATCAAGGACGACTTTTCCCGCTTTTTTGGAATGTTTCGTTTGAAGGAAGCCTGTTCTAACCGAAAATCAAGTTAATGCGAAAAGTGTCGTCCCTATGCGGACTGCCCAGTCTAATCTGGGACGACATTTAAAACACATGAAATAAGCCCAAATTACCTAGAACGAGGCTTAAATGTTAATAAAGATAGCAACCATTAAAAAGGTCAATACGTACACCTCAACATAACAGGCAAATATGTCAATCGTTTCTCAATGTATAAACACTCCAATACACAAATTACAATTCAAGATAAGACCAAAAAGGATTTTTTACTATTTTAAGGAAGGAAAACAATTAAACAGGACGGGGCCAACTTTTATCACCTTGTCAAGACTTAAATAACTCCGGTACAATTCATAAAAGGAACAATAATTACCCTAGGAGGACAATTTAACCAACTTGGTATAGGACCAACATACGAGGATATATGCTAGATATTAAACCTCTGCGCCTTGCAGTTTCGGAGAAGATATTTAGAGTGTTCACTATATATATATAATAAAGCGTTACCCCATGGCGGTCCCAATTTTGACCACTGAGGCATTTTTGAACACTATACCTAAGACCTTTGTGGTTTCAGAGAAGATTTTTTTTTTAATTTTTCACTCCAAAAATCTACACTCTGGTCTGTTAACATACATATGCAACGTACCAGAAGGATTTGATAAATTTGAATTAGGGTCACCCAACAATTATTCCGGTGAAGTTTCGTTGAAACGTCCACAGCGGTTCAGTAGAAGAAACCGCTTGAAGAAACATGTTACAAACGTGTCGACGGACAACGCACATTACGGTATCTGTAAGGTTCCCATGAGCAATATGTGATCAGGTGAGCTAAAACATCTAGAGTGGCAGAGGTTATCAAATAAATCCCAGTGTCTCAAATTTTCTTCGTCTCCTCAAAATGTCATTTTACACTGCGCTAACATTTCGATAATTAGTTTGCACTTGCCATTACTGTGAAGTGCTGATTGCAAAGATTATTTTCTAATTCTCAATTTATACTGAATGGTTTTCTTTTAAAGTTCAATCTTCATGTTCGTCTAAAACTGTTACGCTGCTGTTATGTCAACAGATCTGTTAAAAGATATATCCCTGATTTCCAGATAAGAATTAAAAAAGAAATCCCTACAATTACTTTAGCGACAAGTACTTCTGTGTGTTGACAAAGTCAAAGATTTGTAAGGCAACACAATAAAGGAAATGAAGACGTTAAATAAACAAAATTTGCGATTGCTTTTGATAACAATTACATAGCAGAAATCGATAAGGTCGTTGTTACATTTAACATATGTATGGATGTGTCAATTACATGCATTATATGCATTTTCATGCATTACACGCATCTAAATATGGTCAATTGAAAACGATGTATTTTCTTTAACGGCCCCAATATCTTATATATTAATTAGTGCTTAGTTTGTTTTAGACCACATAGTGTTTGTGTTTCAGTCCGTTGGCGTATTAAACAGCTGAGCCTCGTTCTTGGAAAATATTATATTGCTATTGATTAATCTGTGGTGTTTTAAATGATATATGAAATGATTTGACTTGCAATTAAAGCAATTACAAGCAGTTGGTATTTTCTTAAGTTTGATGAAATTACGAGTTATTGCTATACATATATACATACATTAAACATATATATTGAACAGATCGCAGACATGTAATGTGTGTACGCTGTCTCATGAACTTACATAACTGTTAAATACCATTAAAAGAGCAATATATATATTATGTATTATATTAACCAATAAGTAGTTTTTGCACTATAGATTTATTATACAAGATCAAACAACAATTAAATGTTTGTTAAGTGAACTCGAAATTTACTCGTTTTAGATGGAATGCAATTCAGTTATTCCACAGAACATCATTTAAATTAGTATTTGAAATATAATTATAATATTGAAAACATAGTAGGTGCTGTAAGGATTTTCTAAAAAAAAATAAAAACATTAAAAATCACCATAATTTTCATTTTATTATTATTATTGTTTTTAAATAAGAACTGGAAAACTACGTCTTAAAACCAATCCCTTTTCTTGTTATGAATAAATTGTACCCAAATACATGGACTGTAAATTAGATAGCAATCGTAATTGTCAAATCTAGAACAATATGCTGAATATGATGAGTCGTTGACCTTGTACACTAAGGAATGTCTGCTCAAATACTCCCGGAAAAATATATACTCAAACATCAAAAAATGCATTCCTGTCGTTCTGAATGACTCAGAATGAGGACCATATTTGGCCAAACGTGTTTAAAGAATGCATTCATAGATACGTTTTTCTTCCTGACTTCTCGACCTAAAAAGTGTGAGGTTTGACCTTGGCACACGATAGACATTATTCATACTTTAAGTATTATTCATTTTCTAATATCAATTTGAAGATCTGTTTAAACATGACACGATTACAGTTTTGAGGTACCTGCCATTGTTTGGGTATAATCACGTGGTATCTTAATTTCGTTTTTAAAGTTCGACCCTTCATACATAATTGCTACATGAAAGCCGATATCAAATGAATTTCAAGTCTTAAGCAAAAGTTTTGATAAAACGCGTGCAGTAAGTACAAGCATTTACTCCTGAATAATAGTTGAGTTATTGTAATTATAGGCGTTAGCATGATTGAACTTGTGGTGAACTTGTGTAACGGTCTATTATTAGAAAGATGTGGTTAAGCACTAACATAACATTATTTGTTTGTGTGACTGATGTTCTGTTCATATAAATACTAGGTTTTACATTCATATATTTTTTACTTAATATTAACCGTCTACATTACAATGTGACGTGTGTTTGTGTCGGCTGACAATACTGATACCTAAACACAGAACTGGTTTGATTAGAGTTTATTCGATGTGTATTCTATGATTATTGCATTTCACGCACCTGTTGCTGTAAAACATGAAGACATCTACGGCGAATGCAGTAGAAGGCGCTGTTATACATCACAAGTATAGGTTAAAATAACGACTGGTTTAAACCCTCAATGCTTTGCATTGAAAGACGGTGACCCCAGATTTAACCACTTTCATCTGAAAGTATCGTTTTGTACCGTAAAGGCAATTTGTCTCTTTCCTTTAATAAACGATGGGTGGTAACTTGAATTCCGATCCTGATAATCTTTCCGGTGTTTCCTTCTTCCTTTAAAATTTGTGATAAGCACAGATAACAGTGTCTTTGAAGAGGGTATCTTTATTATCAAACTTTTCGTTATTTACCAAAACCTTTTCGTTTTCCTCAACATCACACATCCGTCCATAATTCAAAACGTTCACATACTTTCTTTAGTATCATCGTTTCATCGTTTGCTATATTAAGGTCAACTTTAAGCAGCCTTGAAATAATATCGGTTTTATTTCATTTATGAATTTTACCAGCTATCTCTTCATCAGAAAATGGTTGGGCCAATAAATGTTTCTTCAGGTGTGTTACCGGATCTCGATGGTGACATTAAACGTATAATTAAATTATGGTCAGCCAAAGTAATCTGAGGTTATAAGCCGTGTGTTGATGTTTTGATTCATGACTTTTACTTCAGTAAGATTAAAGCGTATGTCGGGAAAGAATAAAAGGTAATGATTACATTTGAAAGGAGGATAGAGGTGGTTAAATATTTGATAAGCTCCTACCCCCTAGATGTTTACATCCCGTCAGAGTAAGGAGCTATGTATATATGTCAGATTCACTGTAAAAAAATAGTTTGAGGTTGAACTGTAGGAATTCAATCCGAAAAATGCATCGAAATGTTGAATTCTACACTCAAATTATAGCAAACACACGAACACACATTTTTTCTCTGCTTTTTTTTAGGTACATATGCGCCAAAATCTGACTCTTTGCTAGCAATTAATGCAACATAATTCTAGTTTTAAAGCGGTATATTGAACTCATTGCGAGTGTCGTGCAACCTTGATATTCATGTAAAGCATGTTTGTTTGTTTATATACATTTGTATATCATGCAGATTAGCTCGATTTCCTGGATTGAACTACTTCTTTTTATCACGCAGAAATGGGTCTTATGCCACATGCGCCCAGCGTATCTTAACTCCAGCCTGCGCAGCCGTGCAGTGTGATCAGGAGCTACTATGTCCGCTATAAAGTAACGAAAGGTTTCGTGGTCTCAATATCGGACATGGTAGCTTCTAATCAGACTGCACGGATTGCATATGGCTTAGGACCCATGTTCAAATGACGCGGCTTATATTTATATCAAACATCTTCCAAATCCAGATGTGCATGGAACATCTGAAAGTTTATTATGTGTAATGCAATTAATAACACATCGTGGATCATAATATTTTGCTAAGCAACAATCTGCTAATGAGGTGAACACGTGTTTTCAATGATTGTTGTACTGCTTTGACCTCTTACTAGAACAGTTTCTATTTAATATTTGAAGATGAGGATAACTCCAAGCAATTAACCACGTGAAACCCCAAAACATGCCTTTTAAAAACACAATCGGCGTTCAAATTAATATTGAGATGGCATGCGTCAAAAATGCTTCAAATAAAATAGATAAGGACCAATATGATCAGTTATATGATATGACTTCTCGCATCCCATAATATACATATGCTATACGCACCCCATACTATACATATTCTGTACATACCAAGAGTATTGCAAATAGTGTAAATATGCTACGCAAATGAAGAGAAGAAATCAATACCATTTCGATATATTACGAGATTTTTTTAAATAAAATCTAACACTTTAAATAAGACCGTAATGGGATGTAGGGATGTAACCTTCCTAAGTGGCGATTTATAATAAAACAGCTTTTGTGTTAAATACATTCAAGTTTTCCATAATCCGTAATGACCAAGTAAGTTTATGCTCATAAAAATAAAGTATAGAAGTTTGGTATTCACAAGAGCAAGACTAACTTTCTGTCGCTTTCTCGCGTATTGAGTGTGGTATGTAATTATAGCATTACCAATTTGCAATTAAATAAGGCAAATATACATAAAATATATAGAATGATTTATATTTATTTATTTACATTCTAGGTCAAACGCATATAACAATATCACAATACATAAAAACATAGTTACACCAATACCATTCTGAAAGCTGTAATAATCAAATAATATATAAATATTCAAATAAATAATTAAATCTATATTGTATAACAGTTATAAAAATTCGTTATCAATTGAAATGCTATATTTGACCTATGGATAACCCATTAAGCTAAAAGCTTATTTCCAATGGGGTCCATTAAAAGTACCCAAAACAATTGATCAAGTTGTTATATGATCTAACTTACACACATATACTTTGGTGTTTGATTGAGAGAAAACATGTGAATTACCTAGCGTTGTGTTTCAATCCGACAACTAAACCAATGTTAACAAAAAATGTATAACATTACCAAACATAAGGCTTAACTAAATAAATATTATTGCAAATATGGAAACATTTCAAATCAAATAGTATATATCACATATTCCAATTGTTTCTATATCATGGTCATATGCTTATATCAGTAATACATATATATGTCCTCACTTTTCTCAGTGTGTCTGTCTTGTACGTTTCTTAACATTCTTTTACATTTGTCAATATTTTCCACTTTTTTGATGTCCTCTGGAATGGAATACCAGTCTGTAGACCCAGAGTATTTGAACGTCTTTTTGAAAAAAGCATTTTTCACAGTTGGTATTATGAAATTACTTTTACCAGATCTTGATGATTTTTCAATGTTCTTGCTGAGATATGAAGGACATTTTCCATAATAAATGACTTAATTTAAGTTGTTTCACTCTGTTTTCCACATTTAACAATTTCAATTGTACAAAATCATCATTGCTAATGGAGGTTCTTGGTTCGTAATCTTTAATAAATCTGATAATTTTATTTTGCATAATTTGTAATTTTTTCGTTTGGGCTTTATTTAAACTATGGAACCAAGATGAACAACAATAATCAAAATGACATTGTAAAAGAGCTGAACTTAAAAGTTTTCTAGAATTAAAATTTAAACAAGTGTTTTGTCTGTATAAAAGTTTAAGTTTTGCATTTACTTTAGAAACGATGTTATTTACAATGTTATCACCAGAAAGAGTATCAACAATCTGAAGGCCCAAATACTTAACCTATTTAACATTTTTTATCGTATGGCCATAACAATTTACTGGAGACACGTTCAGTTTGCTTACTTTTCGTATTGACCCAAACATAATATACTCTGTTTTGCCGAGATGAAGTGACAACTTGTTATCCACTAGCCATTCAGAACAACATTCTAAAACATGACCATGCTTTTGGGATATAAAAACAGAATATTTATGACTAAATAAAATGGTACAATCATCAGTCTATAAAATAAGTTTGCATTCTTTGTCTATGCTTATAATCATATCGTTCACATAACAAAGAAAGAGAAGAGGCCCTAAAATACTGCCTTGTGGCACACCACACGAAACAGGGTTAGAATTAGAGGAACACTTACCAATACTAACAATTTGACTTCTATCTGATATGTAAGATTTAAACCAGGGAATTGCTCATAAGTTCTAATTTTCCAAAAAGAATAGTGTGATTAACTGTATAGAAGGCCTTTTGTAGATCTAACATTATCATTCCAGTATACAATCCTTTTGAGGTATTTAATTTAATAGAATCTAGAAGCTGAATAAGACAACTCTCTGTAGAATATGATTTTCTAAATCCTGATTGATGCTCATAAAAAATATTGTCTGACGTTAAAAAAGATTCCAATTGTATGTACACTGCTCTTTCTAAAAAAAATGAAGTTACACTAAGTATACTGACTAGCCTATAATTTCAAACATCTAACTTACTGTCTTTCTTGTGCAAAAGGCTTAACCCTAGCTTGTTTAAAGTCACCCGTAACACATCCCTCAGATATAGACAAGTTAACAATAAAACGAATTGGAATTTTTAAAATATCAGCCCCATCCTTAAGGAACCTAGCTGAAATACCATCCAGACCCGTACTCTTACCGGCATTCAAACTATTAAGTTCTTTAAAAACAAAATTCTCTGTAACATGATGAAGGTGCATTTCCTCGTTATTAGGGTTCATTGTTTTGTTAAAACTGTCCAATGCTTCCGACTTTAAGTCATATTTTTGTGTTGCGACTGGTAGTTTTTGTATCAGGGGGACGTTGTCTGGGTCTGGATTAGGAACGCAGACAGACGCGGCAGCCTGGTCCATACAGCGAAAGCGCTGGTATGTGTTCTTGGAGGTTGATCTGAAAAGGAACAAATGTAAAACACCATTTTATAATTGTAAACTTTAGCACTAATGAACATCTATAGCTAAACATTGGCGAACGTGAAGTTATATTACAACACAAATGTCAGCTTATATAACAGAAATTTACCGCTGCTGGGCCGGCTGCCGGAAAGCCGCTAAGAATGCTTCCGAAGATCAGGGTCCGGCTAGCCCTTTCTTCGGAAGTAACGCCATCCGCTGCCTGATCGCCACGTACACCTCTTCCAATGGCGGTAAGCAGGGCCACCGGGCTTCTGGGGTGATGGCTGACGCGAGGGCTGGGGTGTGGCTGGGGGTGAAGGCGGCGAAGGCGCCGGCGAAGGCGCCTGCTCAACAGCCGGTGGAAGCGGAGGCTGTGGTGAGGCTGCAGGTGCCGCCTTCGTCGCCGGCGAAAGCGCCTGCTCAACAGCCGGCGGAAGCGGAGGCTGAAGGTTCCGGCGACTAAGGCGCCGGCTTAATAGCCGGCGGAAGCGGAAGAGGAGGAAATTGAAACGAACAGGAGGAGCCAAATGAGGACCAGGACCCGGTCCCTGACCCGGCGGAAGACCCGTACGCCAACGCCAAGGCGGTGGCGGTGGCAGGTTGCTTCCGTGCCTTCATCTGAAAAGTTTATCGTGGCGTTTAACTGAACGTGTTATAAACAATTGCATCAAAGTGTTTATAATGTTTAAACGGGGGATCTCTGGGACAGGCAGCCCCCTCTTTTTAACTGGGCTAGTTGACATTTTCTGAAGTGTAAGTTACACAGTTTAAGCAATAAAGGTCAAGTGGCAGTGTACAGTGGCAGTCTAAGAAGACCTTCATATAGGTCAAGTGACCCCTACAGAATGGCCAAGCCCGACCAGGAACAGTTTGAATATTGGGGATCGGACTTTCCGTTTAGGAGTTATGCCTTATGGCTCTTGGCGCATACCAACTGTTCAAAAATAGGTTGCTGGTACGCAACACCATACTTTGTGCATGCCCTTCGAAAACAAATCGCGAAAACTAATATTTCTCGCAATACTCACCCTAGTTCTGGCTACCATAACTTTAAATGTCGCTTTTTATGATTTTTGACTGGCGCGACTTTACAGGTCTGTCAAGACTATATAAACTGTTCGCTGAAGTTTCTTTAGCTATACTCAAAAACCCTAAACCCTGCAACATTAAAAGTTCACATGTGAAAACAATATAACAATACATTCATAGAAAAACACTTTTAAAAATTCGCGCTGCTTCCACTTACTTTAGCGTGTCTTTGTTTACATTAAACCGGTTGCATGACAGTAAACTGGTAGCGGTTACATGTATAGGCTATTACTGTGCTCTTTTTAAGGTTAAAAGTGACCACAGTCGGCCATTTCTTGATTTATATTCTTAAAACTTGGCACAATTATTAATATGTGTATGCCGTATCGGAAAAAAAATACTTTGACCTAAATATTGGCCGGGGGGTAAGCTCTTGGGGTCAAAATGACCTACCCTCGGGCGCTGTGTCCATTTTTTTACCATAATACAATGAACTTTTCTATATTTCTTATGTTTTACACCTGGAATATTTGGTATATTTAGAAAGGTGTTGGCCCGAGGTTAAGCTCGAGGGTCGGCCCGGGTGTAAGGGAGGGTAATTAAGCAGGCCATGTGCGTTCTTAGGGTGGTTTATGGGCCTAAAAAAGCCATTTTGAGAACATCTTGTGAGTTTTTCTCGAAATCTATTAATATTTAATATTATTTAAGTAGATGTTGGTGAATTTAACAATAAATCGAAAAAATAAATCAAGAAAAGTTGAAAAATGTTTGATAGGGTTTTAAAAAAAACGGATTTTTTTAATAAAATTGCATTGTGTGTTAGCCACTTTCTTATTGAAATATTCTGTGAGGCTATTCATAGGTGTCTGAATGCTATATTTTTCCGTTAGTACAACGTACCACGAACACATTGATGCGCGCTTTGGGGTATAGCTGTGCCCCGGGGTCGAAATATTATAACACCAGATATGGTAATTTAAAAAGTTAAGATTTGTCTGCTTAAATGTCAGATAATTATTTAAGAAAAAAAAAGAATAAAATATCAACTTAGTTTCTTGTAAATAAATAAGAGGTATAAACAAATATTTCAAGTACAAAACATAATATTATTATATAATACAGCGTTGTTACTAGACATTTAACATTGTGTAAGCATATATACGTAAAAGCAGCACATTTAGTCACCAATAGACAATGCACAGTATCTTGGATTTCTAAAGCACGTAAAATAAGGCAGAAGCTACCACATTTAGTTTACAGAGCATACAAAACAGCACCTTTAGTCACCAATAAGCAATACACAGTATCTTGGGTTTCTTGTATAGTGTAAACATTTTTAATGAAAACTATCTTTGCAATAATATACTATCATAAGATTGTAACCAAATCATTTTATAATTTATGTTAATATTTAAAAATGCCTTATTATTAAATCAGATAACATTTGTACAAAAATGTACAAATTGGTATTGAATAGTTGTCCCCTTGTAGTTGGAACCTGAGGCTCCGCACATTGGGATATGAGAATCCGCATTTTACACTCTTTACAGACACATCGTCACGTGACAACAAAATGGTAGCCGCCATAATTCTTCAAAACAAAATGACGCATATCTTCGAAATTTAAATATTTGGTATTGTGGCCTATTGCTAACATATTTTCAGATCACGTTTGACATCCATTGACATGACGTCCGTCAAAGTTGCGGTCCGGGTACGGCCGCTTAATAAAAGGTTTGTTTTAACTTCCCCTTTTTGACACTAAAAGAATTTTTAAAATTTATTTCATTGTTTTGTTTACTTATTTGGAATTTTGAAAATTATTTGATTTAAGATTTTTGCGATCAGTTAACTTATTTTTATGTTTCCAGCGAAATATTACCCAATCTAACAGTTGAATGTCATTATTATCAAGTTCATGTAAATTCCACTACAATGCCTACATGTAGTTAACTGAACATAGTTTTGCCTAGCCCTAGGCCAGTTTCCTTAAGCTTACCACGTATAAAAAGTCTTGATACTGTCTATAACTCCCCTTTCAGGTATTCTTGACATGTGTCATCGAAATAATCAAAAGAATAAAATAATTACGGAAAATGTCTCTAATCGTCATACGATGTACAACCAGGCCTACATTGTTGTTTGTAATTTAGTAAGGATATTGTCACTCTGTGATTGAACATAGGCTTATGACTCACAGTATGTGCATATAAATTGTGCATCTTTAGCCAAACTTGATTCAGTGACATCTACACAGAAGTCCTTTTTGATCGATTCAACACTGAATTCAGAGGCTTCTTGTTCTCAATAAATTAGTTAGCTGTGCCTTTGGAAAACTTCCTAGCTAAAGAAACTTCAGCGAACAGTTTATATAGTCTTGACAGACCTGTATAAAGTTGCGCCAGTCAAAAATCATAAAAAAGCGACATTAAAAGTGATGGTAGCCAGAACTAAAACCTTCCCAGTTGCTTCTGTGCTTCATTAAATATATTTGTATAAATTCTCAGCGCCAACGGGCTATATGACAGTAAAAAAAATCGTCGTCAAGATTTTAGGGATTGCCTTATACATTTTTTGTCCTTATGGTATTTGTGATTTTTTTAATTTTCTTAACATAAGAGTTACTGGTATCAATGTCACATCATAACAGTCGTTTTTGCGTATTGTTGGTTTATACCAAGAACAATTCTGTAAAAGCGAAATGAGTATATCATTTGTTGCTTTTATATGGGATGCATACGTTTCTGTTGGAGACACAATCCTATTTAAAACTCGTAATTTATTTAAACACTGAATATTCAATTTCCAATAGTTAAAGTAATTCTCAGCTTTGTATTATCAGAAATATCACTGAAGTTATTGAAATCTCTTGATTGTATTGGCATTTGCAGGGAGCTGGATCTGGAAAGCAAGATGATTATCGAGATGGAGGGAAAGAAAACAACCATCACCAACCTCAAGGTAAAACTTTCCACCAATACTGATCTTGAGGGCTGTTGTGTTTCTTAAAGGGGCATATCAACTTATTTTCCCCACATAGAAAATATGAACCTCGCTCTGTGAAAATGGGGCTTAAGGCATGTGGATAAAGTATTTCACAGATTAGCCTGCCCAGTTTCTGCAGACTAATCAGGACAATATTCTCCGCTTAAATGGAATTTTTAGTTTAAAGGAAGTTCTTATTAAAAATACAGTGAAGACAAAAAGTGTTGTCCATGCATTAAGCCCCTTTTTCCCAAAGCGCTGCTCACATGTAATGAAAAAATGAATATTTCCTATTTTTCACCCATATATTGATCTTTTTATTTGATAAAGCATTGGAAAAGGAAGAAGGTTTAATAGGTTTAATGCGCAATAGTGCACAATGCCATGGAGATTTTTATACTCATACCCTGTGAAATTGTACACTTGTGTTAACCTCATGACGCCTTCGTACTACTAAAGTTGACTTTATTTTCTATACTAGACACTGGAGTTGACTGTATCTTCTATTAATTGTATACTAGATGGCAGAGGAGAAGCTTGATGGCGTGTCTGAGTCGACTCGTGAGGCAATGAGGGTGAAGGACTTCTCGTTTGACTTCTCCTTCTGGACTGTGGACCCCCAGGACACGGAGCGCTACCACGACCAGGAGATGGTGAGGCAGCAATCTAGAGCGTTCTAGGAAAACTGGGCTTAATGCATGTGCGTAAAGTGTCTTCCCAGATTAGCATGTGCAGTCTGCACAGGCTAATATGGGACGACACTTTCTGCTTTTATGGTATTTTTTGCTTAAAGGAAATCTCTTCTCAACAAAAATTCAGTCTTAGCGGAAAGTGTAGTCCACGTTAGCTTGTGCTAATTGCACAATCTTAAATTTACACACATGCATAAAGTCCTGTTTCCACAGTGTAACAAAATATTAAAGGAAGACTAAAGTAGCTCCATGCAATGTTTGAACTCCAAACATCAGGATTGAAAAATTGAATCCCTCTATGAACTCTTGCACGCCTTTAAAAAGCCAATAATCACCCAACACTTGGAGCTCATTTCTTCCAATATTTGCATATTTTAAATTGACTGTCAATGATTTTATTTCCATTTAATAATTCAAACACGTGCATAATTGTGTTGCGAAATCAACATATCATTCATATTTAACAGTTAATAAGAGATGATGTCCATGTTTGTAGGTGTATCAATCACTGGGTGTAGATGTGGTGGACTCGGCCTATGAAGGCTACAATGCCTGTGTGTTCGCGTATGGACAGACAGGGTCGGGCAAAACCTACACTATGATGGGACCACATGTAAGTCAAACCTACACTATGATGGGACAACATGTAAGTCAAACCTACACTATGATGGGACCACATGTAAGTCAAACCTACACTATGATGGGACCACATGTAAGTTGAAGTTATGCCCTTTAAAGATCTCCAGCATGCTAAGTGAAGGGAGTTTTTAAGCACCGATTTATTAATCAATTATTTTGTGTGTGTTTTTTTACAGATGTATGTTTACTTGTAAAACAAACAAATGTTTGTAATAAAATACTGGTTGCTTATTTTGGTCGCGCATAGCTATAAGCACATCTTTAGAATGATAAATTATTTATGAACCAAGCTCTGGAAAAAGGGGCTTTATGCATGTGCCTAAAATGTCTTACCAGATTAGTCTGTGCAGTCCACACAGGCTAATCTGGGACAACAATTTCCTTCTAGACTAGATTTTCATTTAGAAGAACAGAATTCCATTAACAGAAGAAAAAAAAGGAAATTGTTGTCCCTGCTCGGTACAGACTAATCTGGGACGTGACTTTATTAACATGTAATAAGCCCTGTTTTCCCGGAACAAGGCTCAATTGATCCACAAATCTTCTACTATTTGTTATCACTATTTGCAGGATGATTGCGGTCTCATACCCAGGATCTGTCAGGACCTGTTCCACCGTATGACTGATGACACCACAAGCTACCGAACTGAAGTCAGGTTTGTAACAACATGTAGGACTCAAGTTGCGTTTTGCGTTCATAAAGTTTATTAAGCAATATGGAAAGCATACATACAGAAAGATTTAGTAAAAAAAAAAAAAAAAANTAAAAAAAAAAAAAAAAATCACAAATTTGAACATATGCAAACAGTTATGAAAAGCGTTTTTTGGTCTAATTATATTTAGTGGAAAGGAACCCAGGTACATGTAGTAAACAAAGTTAGAGCAACCAACAATTCAAACAGCTTATAGCTTGTTTAATTTCTTGGATAATTTGAAAATAAGGATTTGTTTCAACAATGCAGCATTAATAATTGCCTTATTTATTATAAAATAAATCATCTCATATTCAAACTTATACTCATTTTCCATATTGTAACTAAGTTGAATGCATGGTATGTTACCTGTTGCATATTGTAGCTACCTAGAAATCTACAATGAAAAGGTTCGAGATTTACTCAAGATGAACGCCTCAGGTCAAGTGATTCACAATTTACGAGTCAGAGAGCACCCTAAAGAGGGGCCATATGTGCAGGGTAAGTATTGACAATCTACATTATACAAGAATCAAATGGGCCTCACTCTGGGAAAACGGGGTTAAATGCATATGCGTAAAGTGTAGTCCCAGATTAGCCTGTGCACTCTGCTTTTATAGTATTTTTCGTTCAAAGGAAGTCTTTTATTAGCAAAAATCCAGGTAAAACAGGAAGTGTTGTCCCTGATTATGGAACACACTTTACGCATATGAATTAAACCCTGTTTTCCCAGAGCGATACAGTTTTCAACAGTATTTCAGTCATATCATGGCGGTCAGTTAAACTATTCACACTTTGTTGGGTAAGCCGGTTTACCAGAACTAAGTGCATATACTTATGCTTGTAACTTATTTGAATCAGAAGTAGGGGGAGAGTAATCATTAAAATAATTGTATGACCAATGCCCACGCAAATTGTGTTTCTGGGCTAGCTGAGCAAGTGATTTCACATATATAATATGTATATATATATATCATACAATGGCTGCAAAATATGTCCATGTGGTATGAAAGTAAACTGCAATTTTGACCATGGTATTTATGTCTTTTTTCCCAAGTTTTGTAAAAATTTGTAAAAAGACAATTAAGAGCATTGACAAACTAAAGAAAGTAAAAATACTATCTATAATTTGGTTTCTTTTCAAAAGTAGTTTTCTATTCAATATGATGTATATCTGTAACTTTGTAGGTCTTTCCAAGTATGTTGTGAACAGCTATCAGGAAATTGAAGCACTCATGCAAAGAGGAAACTCTGTGAGGTGAGACATGTTTTAGCTTACTTGAGCACAATGTGGTCATGGTGAGCTACTGGGATATTGTGATGTCTGTCGTCCCTCCATGTGTGCGTGCATAATGTGTGTCGGCCTGTTCTTCAATTTTCTACTCTAACAAGATCTAATCATGAATTGCTGGGCAAAATTTGACCAAGTTTCACAGGAATGTTGCTTGGGTGGTCATCTATGAAAAGTTTTCAAATGGTTTTGGTTCATGGATTAATTATTTCACCGGAAAAAAAGGGGTTTTAAAAATTAAAACATTACAAATCTTCTCGTCTGAGATCCGGGGTAAAAAATAACCCTGTCCTGGGGCATTTTTTTTCTCCTTATATGAATATAGTGAAAACTTTAAAAAAAGTCTTCTCCTCCGAAACGTCAATGGCCAGAGGTTTGGTATTTGTTAGGTAATATAAAATAGGTGTCCTTTTCCAAGTGTGTCCAAATCATGCTCTGTGGGGCAAAATTAGCCCCACCCTGGGGGTAACTTGTTTTCCTCATATTTATATTGGGAAAACTTTAGCAATCTTCAGCTATGAAATTGCATGGCCCAGAGGTTTGGTATTATAATATCATATAGTTATCCCAAACCATGCTAGGTCTTATTATGCCCCTGGTCAAAATTTGCCTGCCCTGTGGGTTACTTGTTTATAAAGACTTTATTAGCAAAATAACTTCAAAGCATTTCTCATGTAAAAGAGCTCAAGTTGTAAGATTTGTTATGTCAAATCAGATCGTGTTCCTCTACTTAGGTAATTTTAATTGTGCCTCTAGGGTCAAATTTTTACCACGCTGTGTTTTATATTAACTAACGAAGCAACATATGTTCAAATTATGCATATGTCATCCCCAAACCATGGTTGCCAAGTATTATACCAATGAGCTACAGTTTCTCCACTGAGGGTTCAAGGATCCTCAGGGTCCTCTTAATTCTATACAATTATCACTCTTTGATATGAATTCGTTTAACTTTTTTATGTAGGACTTTCCTATGATAATCCTTAAAGCGGCTATGGCAGATCATATAATAATTTAGAAGTAATTTTTACTTTTCCAGTTCATATTAGTTATCCCCCACCAAAGGCGGAGGGATATTGTTTTGGCGTTGTACGTCCGTCCTTCCGTACGTCCGGCACTTTTGTGTCCGGAGCCATATCTTGAAGGTGCTTTGGCGGACATTGAAACTTGGTATGAGTATATATATGGATAAGGGGATGATGCACGCCAAATGGCATTGTACACCATCAATTAATAACGGAGTTATGGCCCTTTGTATCTTGAAAAAATGCTTTTTTCTGTGACAAAGCTCTAAATTGGCGGGGGATATCAATTCAACGAATTCGCTTGTTCTCTCAATGGTGTTCAAATTGAGAAGTGTTAAACATGATAACGAATATAGTATACATGTACGTTATTAAAAGATATATCCTACTATCATAATACTTAGAAAAATATTGATACCATAGTAAACAAGTAGACTACAACTATAGTTCCCTAATGAGTCATTTATAGAAAGTTTCAAGGTGAGTAACTCCATATAATCTAATTGCGAATACAAGTAATTGATGTATGTTTCCAGGACTACTGCATCCACCAACATGAATGATGTGAGCAGTCGATCTCATGCGATCTTTACCATCGTCTTCACACAGGTACTGCCTTAGTTTCACGACACATTTCATACACTGCCATACAGAACGAGTTAACAAGGGGATCAGTAATGATTTGTCTTATAATGATCTGCGCTACATTTTCAAAACCAACAGTATACATTTTTTTTCCCACAAACTGTGGAAGAACTGGCTGACAAAATTTCAAAAAATATTGTTAGCTTAGTTAATACTAATGAAATTACCCTTCTCTTAAATATTTCTTGAATGCAGTATAGAAAGCAATGATCATTTTATCGGATGATGGTTAATAAGACAAAAGCAAGTGGATAATTGTAGAGTGTCCATGGCCCGATTATAAATATTTTAATACCATAATTATCTTTCATTGGTTAACTTTCTATAACTGGACATGTAACCAATGTCTATTCAATTATTTATCAGTACGAAATTTCCCCACAAGAAGCATAGCATATAGTGTTTTTCCCAGGCCATGTTATCGTGGCGCTGCACCATGCCGCCATCCCGAAGCGCCACGCTGCCTTTTTCAAATGCAAAAAACGACACGTGTCTTATTAATAACATCCCTATTGCCTTATGACCTAACATGTCCGCAAAATCAGCGTCTGCAACATGTTGTCTTCATTGTTTCACACATGATTATGTGTAAGAAATGCATCCTTCAACTTAATGATAAATATTATAATCATTAATTAATTATACCCATAGCTGTTATAATTGATAAGTAATAATCTTTAACAGTATTTTCATAGCAAAAAAGGCACAACACGTATAACTGTCCTTTTTTGCATAAACCACGCGTTAAAATGCCCTTTTTGATTTACTGCGCCATTCCCCTATGCCCTCCTGGGAAAACACTTGCATATTTGATTGAACGTGGGTTGCGAACATTGTTGCCCCATAAAATTGACATTGTGAACAAAGTTCTTTTAGGATTCATTATTTTATTACTTTAAGGACAAGTATCCAACAGAATTTTAAAAAAGCAACAGAATAGTCGGACATTGTCAGTTTTCTCTCCCCTTGGCTTGTATATTTTGCCAAAAAAGTGACAGTTTGAAATTTGGTCATGAAATAGAGTTGAAGCGTTGCTTTTGACTTATGTTATATACATTATCTGACCTTCAGTGTAACAGAACATGAAATAGAAAGATAATAAATCAGCATCATTGATCTTTGAGACATTTAGTTTCAGTAATTAGAAATCAAATACACCATTATAAAATGTCCATTCATTACACAGTCATCAAAATATAGTTTTACTGCTTTACTTTTTACAGAAGAAGAAACACATAAATTTGTTATTTTAAAATAATGTGCTGTCGACTGATTATAAGCAACATGTTGTTGACTGATTGAAAATATTATGTTGTGAAATGATTGATAAAAACATGATGTGAACTACAGTGAAAACTCGCTATTAAGACCACTTGTGGGACTTTTGAAAAGTGGTCTTTATAGCGAGGTGACTTAATTCTGAGTTTTTATGAATTTTGATGGACAGATCATGCAAATGGTAAATATTCAATAAACTATAATTGTTGTGCATGCATTAAAACAGTAATCAATCAATTCATTGTACAAAGATAGTATTTCAAGCTTTTCAAACAAGAACTGAAACATTTTTAGCTCACCTGAGCACAACGTGCTCATGGTGAGCTATTGTGATCGCCTTTTGTCCGAAAATGGTTCCGGTTGGTTGAAAAACATGGCTGCCAGGGGGCGTGGCAGTTTTCCTAATATGGCTATAGTAAAACCTTGTTAACACTCTAGAAGTCACATTTTTAGTCCAATCTTCATGAAACTTGGTGGGAACATGTGTCCCAATAAAATCTTGGACAAGTTCAAAAATTGTTCTGGTTGGATGAAAAACATGGCCACCAGGGGGCGGGGCAGTTTTCCTTATATGGCTATAGTAAAACCTTGTTAACACTCTAGAAGTCACCTTTATTGTCCAATCTTCATGAAACTTAGTCAGAACATTTGTTCTAACGATATCTCGGATGAGTTTGAAAATGGTTCTGGTCTGTTGAAAAACATGGCTGCCAGGGGGCGGGGCAGTTTTCCTTATATGGCTATAGTAAAACCTTGTTAACACTCTAGAAGTCACATTTTTGGTCCAATGCTCATGAAACTTGGTCAGAATATTTGTACTAATGATATCTGGGCTGAGTTCGAAAATGGTTGAGATCCGTTAAAAAACATGGCTGCAAGGGGGCGTGACATTTTTCCTTATATGGCTATGTAGTAAAACCTTGTTAACACTCTAGAAGTCACATTTATTATCCAATCTTTATGAAACTTTATCAGAACATTTGTTCTTACAATAGCTCTGCTGAGTTAGAAAATGGCTATGATTCGTTGAAAAACATGGCCGCCGGGGGTGGGGCAGTTGTCCTTATATGGCTATAGTGAAAACTTGTTGACGCTATATAATAGCCACATTTATTGGCAAATCTTCATGAAACTTGGTCAGAACATTTGTCCCAATAAAATCTTGGCAGAGAGTGAAACTGGGTCATATGAGCTCAAAAGGTCACTAGGTCAAATATTAAAAAAACATGTTAAAAGTCACTTTTTTGGTCCAATCTTCATGAATCGGCTTGCATTTTTTCAGAATAGTCTAGTTCCTTTTGCTCTCAGGTGAGCGCCTAAGGGCCTGATGGCCCTCTTGTTATCATGATACTATCCTTTTGGTATAGATAATACTAAATAGTCAATTGTTGTTTTCTAGGCAGAGCTCTCACAGAGATTTCCCATTACTGGCGTTGATTAAATCAATCTTTTCTTTTAAACACAACTCTTTCCATTTTCGCATATCCAATAACTATATTCAGGTTGGTTTTTATATCAAACAAAACCATCTTATTAATTGAGTATCCTTACTGTTAAATTATTCACCGTTTTTAATCTTTAAAGTGTGTACCAAACAATAACCAATGTACACATGGAAGACTCGATAATATAAGCTAATTATGAATAAAAAATCTAAGGTTAAAAAGACTAACAATGGCTGAAAGTCTAACACATAGCAGTCGATGCAAATACCATTGTCGCAAATACCGTTGTCGTTAATTGGTACACAATGGCTTCGTACACAAACCCAATCGAACCACAACACCCAATCAAGTAAGGTGTGAAAATTACTGGTCGTTTGGGGGGTGTCAATTAAGAGCAATTTCGTTGATTGGTACTGATTACAGTGGTCGTTATAGCGGATTAGCGGGTTGGTTGGATTAGTGAGTGTAACGGCCATTGAAATATAGAAGAAAAATTTGGGACTTAAAAATGGTGGTTGTCGTAGCGAGTTGGTCGTAATACTGAGGTGGTTGTTAAGAGAGTTTTTACTGTAATTGAAAATAGTATGTTGTGGGCTGATTAAAACAACATATTGTGGACTGATTATAAAATAACATGATGTAGACTGATTGAAAATTAGCATGTTGTGACTGATTGAAAATATTATGTTGTGAAATGATTGATAAAAACATGATGTGAACTAATTGAAAATAGTATGTTGTCGACTGATTAAAACAACATGTTGTGGACTGATTGAAAATAACATGTTGTGGACTGATTGAAAATAGCATGTTGTGGACTGATTGAAAATAGCATGTTGTGGGCTGATTGAAAATAGCATGTTATGGGCTGATTGAAAATAACATGTTGTCGGCTGTTTGAAAATAGCATGTTTTAGACTGATTAAAAGCAACATGTTGTGGACTGATTGAAAGCAACATGTTTTGGACTGATTGAAAATAACATGTTGTGGACTGATTAAAAGCAACATGTGGACTGATTGAAAGCAACATGTTGTGGACTGATTGAAAGCAACATGTTGTGGAATGATTAAAAATAACATGTTGTGGACTTATTGAAAATAACATGTTGTAGACTGATTGGAAATAACATGTTGTGGACTGATTGAAAATAACAGTTTCTGTGTGTCTTTATAGGCCACAATAAAAGATGGCATTCCAAGTGAGAAGACCAGTAAGGTACACCTGGTGGATCTAGCAGGAAGGTAATCATGTACATTGTGTTTGAAATCCAATGTTTGGAATACATTCTAATAGTACCGGTAACACTGATGTAAAGAAAAGGAGAACATTGATAATAAATATCTTAAGATACGTAATTTATGAAGTGTATCATGGGGGACAGGGGCTAAATAAAAAAAATGTTGATATCAAAATATCATAAAAGTAGACAGTTTTCTCCTTCATTAGCCTAAGCAGACTCTTTGCACAGATGCATTAAGCTCAGGTGTCCAAATGAGCCGCGCTCTGGGAAAAGGTGTTTCCTGGATGTGTGTAAATACACTTACGCTTTTGTGGACTTTTTCATTTAAAAGAAGTCTCGTCTAGACAAAAATCCATTTAAGGCAGAAAGTGTTCTCCCTGATTAGCCTATGCAGCCTGTACAGGCTAATCTGTGATGACACTTTACGCACATGCATATAATCCTGTTTTCCCATTGATTACCATTCCCGTTGACAGTGAGCGAGCCACAGCTACTGGGGCCACTGGGGTGAGACTGAGGGAGGGTGGCAGCATCAACAAGTCTCTCGTATCCCTGGGAACGGTCATCAAACAGCTGGGTAAGTCACCACTGACTAGGGGCTAGGTCACCACTGATTGGGAATTGTGTCACCATCTGGGCTGGTTTTGGTTATGTAAACTCATATGATATAAGTGGTTGGAGAGAATTAAGACAGCTTACTAAACACTGAAGACGCTTACCAGTATATTTATCTCCTGTACATCCATTAGATACTGTAAAATCAATTTAAGTCGTTGGCATGAAATTTGATCTGTTTTGAAATGTTTTTCAAAAAATGACTTTATATGTCACTCAAAGTTAGTGATTTGTTTTTCCTTATTAAAGTTCACTTGTGGACATATGAAATCATTCATAAATGTTTCTAGTGAAGTTAACGCATGTTCCATGTTGCAGCTGATGTTTCAGATAAGTGTGTGCACGCAAATGAGCCATTCTCTGAGAAAACAGGGTTTATTGCATGTGCGTAAAGTGTCAACCCAGATTAGCCTGTGCAGTCCACACAGGCTTATCAGGGAAGACTGCTTTTATGAAATTTTGTGTTTAAAGAAATTCTCTTCTAAACAAAAATCAAGTCTAGATGGAAAGTGTCATCCCTGATTAGGCTGTGCAGACTTCTCAGATCAATCTAGAACAACACTTTACGCACATGCATTAAACCCCCATTTCACAGAATGCAACACATGTTTATTCCATGTTGCAGCTGATGTATCAGACAAGGGTTTGCGCGGGGGCAAAGGCAGCTTCATCCCGTACCGTGACTCTGTGCTCACCTGGCTCCTTAAGGACAGCCTCGGTGGCAACTCCCGCACAATCATGGTCACAAGTACGTACATAGTGAATACCCTAGATCATCATAGGCCATGCTCTGGATAAAACTGGGCTTAATAAAAGTGTGTACAGTGTCGTCCCAGATTAGCCTGTGCAGTCCACACAAGTTAATAAGGGACAACACTTTCTGCCAACACTGGATGTTTGTTCCTTACGGACTTCAAGCGAAAAATTCAGTAAATGCAGAAAGTGTCTTCCTTGATTAGGCTGTGCTGGCTACACTTTACGCACATTAATAAAGCCCAGTTTTCACACAACGAGGCACATCAAGATGAGGGATAAAAAGAGATTATTTGTCATGATATAAGATATTGTTGATCTGGTTTCAATTTTGTTTAATCAAGTAGAGTAAGTCAGATATTGTTTGTAGTCAATGTAATAAATTATCATTTCACCATACCATGATGCCAAGTTATAGATGATACACGCAGAGATAATGTTTTAAGATAAGGATATAATTACAACTTTTTTACTTTTATGTACATACTGCATTCTTATCGGATACTCCACCCACATGACCTATTTTTAGCTTGACTATTCACCGAATAGTCCAAGCTTTACTACTCACCCAAATTTCGGCGTCCACATAATGATCTGGTTAAGGTAAAGTGCAACATCCCCACGTCAATGTTTTTAATTCAGGTATTCAATTGAAACCTCACACATGTGTTTGGGGTGTTTGTGTGAGGTCAATGACCAAGTTCCATAACTCTGACATGCAATGCAGCAGAATTATGCCCACTTGTTGAATTTGGTTGAGGTAAATGTGCAACTTCTCCATATCACTGGTTCTTCTTCAGGTAATCAAATGAAACTCCACAAATGTGTTGGGGTCACTGTGTGAGGTTTATGATCATTCAATTACCATGACCTATAACTTTGATCAGCCTTTAAGCCACCCTTTAGCACTTAGAAAAGTTGTGTAATAGTTTGCATCCAAGTTGAAATTCAGGTTAAAGTGTCGATGCAACAAGGGCACATCTCTGTCACTACTAAAGATATTCAATTTAAACCTCACAGATGTTGTTGGGGTCATCATGTGAGGTCACAGACCAAGGCCCATAAATCTGACCTGCAATATAGCAGAATTATGCCCATTTTTTTACTATTGTAATTTGGAACTTATGCTCAATTATGTTTGCGTCCAACAACTTTATCTGACATGCAGATCTATCATGGGGTTTCATTGGGGGCAAGTTGGGGTCAAGGTCACTGTTGTAAAAAATAGATAAACAGTTTGGGATCAATTATTTCAGTAAGAATTGAGATATTTTGCTGAAATTGTTTGTGTATGTAGGTTACTGTCTGATCTATTGGTGGATTGCATTTTTGGCCAGTGGGGTCTAGGTCACTGTAACTTAAAATAGAAAAAGAGTTTTGGCTCAATAAAATTTAGTTTAAATGGACTTGTGCTTTAATTTTGTTTGTAGGTAGCTTTCATGCAGAATAGGTTAGGGTTGCATGGTGGTCTAGTTTAGGCAAGGTCATTTTTACTGAAAATAGAAAAATGACAATACCTTGAATTTGGAAGGAAGTATAGTGCTGTTATTTTGTGCGAAAGTAGCTTAGGTGCAAATCTTGGTTTCAAAGTAAACTAAATTCGACTTAATTAATTGGTAAAAAGTTAAAAATCTAGTTTCCTGGCATAGTCACATTTCTTGTGTTGATTTATAAATGTTCAGCTTTTAGTTTGCATATACAATATAGCTATAGATATTCAACATCAAATATGTCTTTGTGGTGATTATATCAAGGGACTGACAGGAAATTACATGATACCATTTAAGTGGAAGAATAGTCAAACAGGCCGTCCTGGGACAGCTCTTGTTCATATTCTGAGGGACCCACCATATATCTGCAAATGTTATTGTAGAGAATATTGACCACCATACTATTGAATCCTGAACAAATGCTTGTTTTTTTTGCATAAATCAAAACAACATTCCTTTCATTTGCCAGTAGCAAATTAGCGTTTTTGTTCGGCGCAAACGTAAATAAAATGCCATTCAACGAAGATGAATCTTAAACTGATATGAGATGTGTATGCTAGAAGATAGAATTATGTTCTGGCACTTGAAAATTCAGCTTATATTTAATTTGAGTTTGTTGTATAAACTCTATGGAAAATACACCATCTGCATTTATGCAAATTGACTTCAATTTTCTGAAGAGTTCATACAGCGATGAAATGCAGGAAAGTGCTATTCAATTCTTCATTATGACATGGTTGTAGCGATATCGCCAGCAGACGTGAACTATGCAGAGACACTGAGTGCGTTGAGGTATGCCAACCGAGCCAAGAACATCATCAACAGGCCAACCGTGAACGAGGTATGCCAGCAAGCAACATGTAGCATGTAGTGTACAATTTCAGGAAAAAATATGTTAATATATTTTCTTAATATGTTTTCACTTGTATATGTTTGTGTCCTTTAGCAATTCAAACATACCACCATTTTTCATTTTCATTCATGATTCATTACCATCGCAATCATTTTTTAGTAGTGATGGCAAAATTATTCTAATATTCAAATATTCGATTGAATAGTGAGTATTCGAATAACAGAATTGATATTCGCATTGTTTTTTCTTCATTTTTTTCAAACGTAATTGCCCTTATATTTAATGACCTGCGAGCCGCTTACTAATTGGCACCTAAAATCATTTGGGATGAACATGTTTGATTTGACGTTCTTCGTGTCAAACTGATAACGCGGAATGCAATATACACACTCTAAGAAAGGGCCGGCACTGTTGTTTGTCAATTAGGTGCCAATTTAGGGCTTCAATTGACTGGCGAATAATAATTTAGTTTCTGTGATCACAGTTTGAACAGACATTAAAATGTGTGAATTACTCAAATTTAACAACTGATATTAATTCAAAAAGTTGAATTTGGTAGAAAACTTCAGAACGATTATTTGTGATAACTGATAAGGGATCATAACTTAAATCTGAAAATGCCACCAGCCCCTTCCGAAGTATGGAAATGCTTTACACGGTCTGTGGATAAGAAGACCGCAACGTGTAATGTGTGTTAAGTTTCTTTGCATGCCTTATTGATATGTTTCTTTATATAAACGTACAAGCTATCGCTACATAAAAATTTCAAATAAAAATAAAATTATATGACATGTTTTTCCTTTTTTTTGTGCCCGATTACAGTATCGGTCATAGTATTAGCCGACAGCGATACAATTATTCGATAGCAATGTTAATAAAAAGCCTCGTATTCAGCAAACGGATATAACGTACAAAACAATGGAAGTTAACACAGAACAAGTTTCACTCTTTTCTGATATATTTTGCCTAAATAGGCTTTTTCAAAGTTTGTTTTTACAATTAAGCTACATTTTCTTTCTATATCTTAACACAACAATTGTATATTCAATTGCATTTCTGTGTCAATTTATATTTAATATCTCTACTGGATACGAAACTGAGTAAAAGAAGTTAAATCTATCCAGCAGTTTTATGCGAATATAGGAATCTTGGATTGAATGGTTTTGCTAATATTCGAATACCGATATAGGTATTCAATGCCATCCCTATTTTTTAGGTATCATGCTAACCATCCATCACTCATTGCTTCATTTGTCATAATTTGTATTTATAGTCTATTTAAGTGTTATGTATACTAACATTTACATGTTAACATATCAAAACATATTATCGCTGTAAATGAAATGTGTGAAAATAAACAATTAAAAAAACAAAAACATGTAGCATTTTACATATGAGCCTTGCTCAGGGAAAGCCCCGCAAATTAATGCATGTATGTAAAGTTTCATCCCCCATTACCCTGTGCATTCCGCACAGGTTAATTAAAGATGACACTTGCCGCTTCTATGGTATTTTTCTTTTAAAGGAAGTCTCTTCTTAACAAAATTCCACTCTAAGCGGAAAGTGTTGCCCCTGATTAGACTGTACAGAAAGCACATGCTAATCTGGGATGCTCCTTGTTAACCCTTTGAGCGCTGGAACCGGATTTTGAAGGCCTTTGCAAACAGTTTGGATCCAGATGAGACGCCACAGAACGTGGCGTCTCATCAGGATCCAAACTGTTTGCTATTCTGATAGTATTCTTTGAAAAAAAATCGAAAAAAATGCTAAGTTTAGAAATTTAGCAGACAACATTTTAGCAGACGACGAATTTCCCAGCATGCAAAGGGTTAACCCTATTTTCCTAGAGTGAGGCTCATATGTATTACCTTTTGTGATATAAAGGTGATTTTCAAAATCGAATATATCCATTATTAAGAAAGGTAATATTTCTATTACTTTCAATAAGGTTTGGTGCTCTAGTTCCATTATTTAACACATGTAGTGGAAGTAACAGATTGATAGTTTGTTGTTGTTTGTAAATTCTATCTTTGATTTGGGTTAAACACATCCCTGGCACATGATTGGATTTGAATGAAAATGAACACTATATTCATATTTGTATTTTATGTATGTCAAGTTTTATTGAATGATGTCTTCTCAATATAATTGAGCCGCTCTCTGTGAAAAGGTGGTTAAATGCATGTGGTAAAAGTGTCGTCCCAGATTAGTCCGCACAGGCTAATCAGGGACGACACTTTCCGCTTTTATGATATTTATCGTTTAAAGAAAGTCTCCTCTTAGCAAAAATCCAGTTTTGGCGGAAAGTGTCATCCCTGATTAGCCTGTGCGGACACTTTACGCACATGCATTAAACCCCCATTACACAGAGCGCATCTCAATTATTTTCTATTAAAGGATAAGAATGTGAAAATCATCCGAGAGTTGAAAGAAGAAATTGAACGGCTGAAGACCCTGGTTGGAGGAAATATTGTAAGTGTTAAACTCACCAACCAGAGCTTTGTCACAAACGTGACTTTATACCTGCTCCGCTCTGTCAGCTTTGTTCAAGGTATAATAGGGGGCCGTGGCATAGTGGATATAAAGTCTGCCTAGCGACTGGGAGGTCAAGGGAGCTTTCTTTTAGCTTTAGGCTTTCTATGTGATAGAGCTTAAATAAATAGGTTTAAACTAAGGGCAAATAACTTAAAAAGTGTGTACATCACTGTGTATGAAAGTGTCTTGCCCTTTAATATTTCATGGTGATTACTTATTTGAAGTTTCAAGTTAATTGCTTGAGCAATGTTAAGGTAGTTTGCTGCACAAACTTAGAACATTTTATGCTACTTCTATAAAAATGACTAAGTTCAAGAGCACATAACTCAGGGACATGTGGATCATTGGGCATGAAAAAGGTGTATTGCATTTCTTTGGTCAGGAATGTGTGGATCATTGGGTAAGAAGTGTCTTGCACAGCTACACTTCATGTTCATTATATACTTTAAGCTTCAATTTAATTGTTTTAGAAATGTTGAAGTAGTACGCTCCAAAAATGGAAGCATGTTATGCGGGCAGACCAAAATGATTCCAATTTTCCCTTCCCCCACCTGTAGGGGGTTAATAAATAACACATACCTGTAAAAGGGGTTCTGAACATTAATGAAATGTGACACACACCCATTATGACAAACATCCAATGTGACAAAAACATTGTGACACGCATGCATTGGGACAAACTCACATTTGACACACATGAATTGTAAAACACACTTACTGTGCCACAGTCAATTGTATACACCCCTTTTGTGACACATGCCAAATGTGATTTACACACTGTGTGACTTACACCCTGTGTGACTGACAAACAGTGTGACACCCAATGTAACTCACCCAAATGTGACTAACCTTATGTGACAAACACTCAATGTGACACATCTACTGTGACACACTTACTGCGACACACCCACCTGTGACACACCCGATGTGACACACCCACTGTGACACATCTACTGTGACATATCCACTGTGACACACCCAATGTGGCATACTCCCAGTGTGGCGCACACCCAATGTGGCACACATCCAATGTGACATACCCAATGTGACACACACCCAATGTGACATATATCCAATGTGACACATTCCAAATGTGACACATTCCAAATGTGACACATTCCAAATGTGACACATTCCAAATGTGACACACACAATGTGACACATCCAATGTGACACACACAATGTGACATACACACAATGTGACATACACCATGTGACATACATCCAATGTGACATATCTTTTGTGACACACACGATGTTACACATAATATTACACAATACAGACTGTCATAGTTGCCAAATTTATGCTGATAATTTGTCAATAACATGATTAAGTCATAAATCTGCTTCAGACAATCCTTAGCAAGTTTTAAAATATTTCAGGACAGCATAACTGCACCCAAGGTGAAGGAAAAACTGCAGGAGAGTGAGGCCAGGGTGAGTGAACACTGAAATGAGTCGTGTTCTGAGAAAACTGGGCAAAATGCATGTGCGTAAAGTGATGTCCCAGATTAGCCTGTGCAGTCTGCACAGGCTAATCAGGGACGACGCTTTCCGCTTTTATGACATTTTTCGTTTAAATGAAGTCTCTTCTTAGCAAAAATCCAATTTAGGCAGAAATTGTCGTCCCTGATTAGCCTGTGCGGACTGCACAGGCTAATCTGGGACGACACTTTACGCACATGCATTATGCCCAGTTTTCTCCAAACACGACACATTTAACATAGCTTAGTGAAGAGGATAAGATTTGAAATATGAAAATACCTAAATAGTATGGACCATTTAACAATTGTTGCTTATTGAAGGAGATTAATGGTTAAAACTTAAAAAGTTGTTGTAAATTAAAATGTGTTTATTGGTTCACTGTAAAAAACGCAACAGAGATGAAAATATTTAAATTCAGTATTCAATTATGAAAACTTGAGTTAGCTATTGTTTGCTTTGGAAGAAAAAATATTGCAGGTAAAATCAAAGGAGTCGTCAGGTTCCTGTAATAATTATTGATAAAAAAAAAGATAGCAGTGGAGTTTGGCAAATCATTTAATATACCTGATTATTTCAGATGAAAGTGTTGACAGAAGAATGGAGTGAAAAATGGAAAGATATTGCCAGTATTTTGAAGGTATGAATTTTTTAGGAAGATTTTGGAAAAATTAAGATGGTTCTGTTCCCAAACTTGTAAAGTGATTATATTTGAGGTTTCAAGGTGATACTTATTATTTCTAAAATAAGATATAATAGTATCATGCTGTACACCCAAATGCTATAGACAATAGGCGATGTTATATGGTCTTTGCAATAATCAATAAGCCATGTTATAAACAGTCTTTGCACTGGACAAAAGGAAATGTGGTAGTCTTTACCATAGACAATAAACCATGTGATTCAGCCTTTTTAATATTAAATAAGCATAGTCTTTGCAATAGACAATACACTATTTGATAAATAGTTATTGCAATAGATACAGTAGTCTTAACAAAAGACAATATGCTATGTGATTAAGTCTTTGCAGTTAACAACATTCAATATGATTTAGTCTTTTCAATGAACAAATTAAAAATATGATTTTGTCTTTGCAATAGACAATATGCAACATGATTTAGTCCTTTCAATAGACAATGTGCAATATGATTTAGTCTTTGCAATAGACAATATGCAATATGATTTAGTCTTTGCAATAGATAATATGCAATATGATTTAGTCTTTGCAATAGACAATATGCCATATGATTTATTCTTTGCAATATACACTTTGAAATATGATTTAGTCTTTGCAATAGACACTATGCAATATGATTTAGTCTTTGCAATAGACAATAGCTCTTATTATGTTTTAGGAAACAGGAAATCTTGCCCTCAGGAAGGAAGGGGCGGGTGTGGTGCTAGACTCTGCCCTTCCACACCTGATTGGAATAGATGATGACATTCTCAGCACTGGCATCATACTCTTCCATCTCAAGGTACAGTAAGCTAAGTGTGGTATTCACCAGGCAAGAGAAAATATTTATAAAATTATGAGTCCCCAGTAGTCAACCAGAGGGGATTATGGGTCTGCCCTCAGACCATCATCTCTGTCGGTTTGTCTGTCAATCCAGGTTAAGGGTAGTTGTCACAACACTGGTACGGAAGGGTTTTACCAGGGTATTCTCGTTCCCCTCACTTCTGACAAATACACAACTTTTGTAAAGATATGCTAGGCAGGGATTCTGTGACATTCGTGCCTCCTGTGCTCACACATCATGTATTTTCGTGACTGAAGGACCTCATGAACTAGACATGCATACACTGTCCTCAGTTGTATCTAGACATGCATACACTGTCCTCAGTTTTATCAAGACATGCAAACACTGTCCTGAATTGTATCTAGACATGTATACACTGTCCTGAGTTGTATCTAGACATGCATACACTGTCCTCAGTTGTATCTAGACATGCATACACTGTCCTCAGTTGTAACTAGACACGCATACACTGTCCTCAGTTTTATCCATACATGCATACACTGTCCTCAGTTGTATCAAGACATGCAAACACTGTCCTCAGTTTTATCCAGACATGCATACACTGTCCTCAGTTGTATCTAGACATGTACACACTGTCCTCAGTTGTATCTAAACACACATACACTGTCCTCAGTTGTATCTAGACACGCATACACTGTCCTCAGTTGTTTCTAGACATGCATACACTGTGCTCAGTTGTATCTAGACATATATACACTGTCCTTAGTTGTATCTAGACATGCATACACTGTCCTCAGTAAAATCTAGCCATGCATACACTGTCCTCGTATCTAGACATGCATACACTGTCCTCAGTTGTATCTAGACACGCATACACTGTCCTCAGTTGTTTCTAGACATGCATACACTGTCCTCAATTGTATCTAGACATGTATACACTGTCCTCAGTTGTATCTACACATGTATACACTGTTCTTAGTTGTATCTAGACATGCACACACTGTCCTCAGTTATATCTAGACATGCATACACTGTCCTCAGTTGTATCTAAACATGCATACACTGTCTTCAGTTGTATCCAGACATGTATACACTGTCATCAGTTGAATACACTGAATACACTGTCCTCAGTTGTCACTAAACATGCATACACTGTCCTCAGTTGTATCTAGACATGCATACACTGTCCTCAGTTGTATCTAGACATGCATACACTGTCCACTAGACTCTTCATACAAAAAAGGAAAGAAATGATGTAATCGTGTGTTTTCATTCAGTCACTGCAAAGTTAAAATGAAATGAGGTGCATCATGCGAAAATGGGTCTTATAGCATATGCAACCAGCGTTACTTCAGACCAGCCTGCACATTTGTGCATACTAGTCAGTAGCTACCCTGTCTGTTGTAAAGTCATGCAAGGTTTTGTGGCCTCATAAGCAGACAAGGAAGCTCCTGGCCAGACTGCGTGGATGTGCAGGCTGGTCTGGAGCTATGATGGCAGAATATAGCATTAAACCTATTTTCACAAGCAGGTCAAATGTTGTCCTTGTGCACACTTTGTACCATACATGATAAGCATGCTGATATATATGGAAACTGTTGGGGGCTGGTTTCAGGAGGGGAAAACCAGAATAGGGAGAAATGATGCTGACCCTCCAGTCGACATTGGTGAGTGGAGTTTTAAAATAAATTTAAACACATATTTAAATAATTGCAATTGAAATGGCCTTCTGTACAATGCATTTTAATTTCATGTAAAAATTGTAAGTAGTTACGGTAATTTAATGTTAATTAAATACATTTTAGTTTCATGTTGTCTTAACGCTTGTGAATGTTCTCCAGTGATTGCGGGAGAGGAAGTGGAGAGTGACCACTGCACGATTGAGTACAACACCAACACAGTGACCTTGACCCCCTCACATGATGCCATGTGTCACGTCAACGGCAACCAGGTCACTGAACCTACCAGTCTTACTCAAGGTGCCGCTGCTGTTACTGTGATTTTTATTTTTTATATTATCCTCGTTTTTGGAAAACCGAGCTTAATGCATGTGCGTAAAATGTCATCCAAGATAAGCCTGTGCAGTTAACACAGGCTAACCTGGGACAATACTGTCTGCCTACTCTGGATTTCTGTTTAGAAAATACCTTCTTTAACCAAAAAAGCATCAAAAGCAACAAGTTTGGTCCCTGCATTTCGCACAGGCTAATCTGGGATGACACTTAATTTACATGCACTAAGCCCAGTTTTCCCAGAACTGGACTCATTCCGCAGGAGAGGTTATATTTGACTCTGTCAGTTTGAGGGTTTTTCAATCTGTTAAGTGTAAGTCGCTTTTTCCCATACGATCCTCACATTCCTGAGTTCTTTGCCCTTGAACAGAGCTGGGGGCATTAGTAACATTTGTGACAAAGCTCTATTTTTTGTTGAAGTGTAACAATAAGTGTAAAAATATTATGACAATTCTAAACACCTGCGAAAATGATAAGTTTCATCCATAAAAACTATTATTTTGTGCTATGTATTAAAAAAAGTGTTTGTACATCTATTTATATATGGTTTTCACAAGCAAGAACACTGTGATATATTATGAGTAACTAATTAATTGTTTAATACCGGGTATACAAAATATTATAGAATATATTAAGTTTGAAGTCATGCAGAATAATTGTTAGAATGACAATCTTTCTTAGCGTTAATTTACAAATTTGGTTGAAAATAGCTTCTGTGATCAGAAAGCACCTTATATTTGGACTTAGTTTGCAAGTTGATGCTTCTATCCTGCAGGTGCTGTGATAATGCTGGGTCGCACGAACATGTTCCGCTACAACAATCCTGCAGAGGCTGCCAAGATGAAAGAAGAGCTCAGAAAGGTAGATAATCCTGAGTCTTGGTCTTGGAAAACTTGTATTAATGCATGTGCATATAGTGTCGTCCCAGATTAGCCTGTGCAGTCCACACAGGCTATTCAGGGACGACACTTTCCATCTTGACTGGATTTTTGCTAAGAAGAGACTTCCCTGAGACTAAACTGAATTAACCATACAAGCGGAAAGTGTCGTCCCTTATTAGCCTTTGCGTTCTGCACAGGCTAATCTGGGACGCCACTTTATGCACATGCATTAAGTCCCGTTTTTCCAGAACGCGGCTCATCCTAATTAGGGCTTGTCTGTCTGGCATGATGTCTAACCGGTAGTTTAGATAGAGTTTGGGATATAACCCTGTCATGGGAAAGTGTTTTGAACAGTATCTCATTGAGTGTTTTAATATTCCAATTCATATTGAATGTGGGATAGTATCTTATTTAAGAGAATGTTGGGGACATAGTCGTAGTTTTGGATTCTCAATTGCACATTAGTCCTGTTTTTGATATAATGAGCCACCTTTGCCTGTCTTATTTCCAGTAAAAATAAGATTGGCTGAATATTGCTGTTTATAAACTATGTGTGCCAAATCATTCTCTTTAGTAGAAGTGTTTTTTCTTGTGTGTAGTTGTATGTCATGTTAATATTATTTTTTTTTACTTTGTCATTTTGTTTAATACAAATTCAAAAGCGTGTTGCATATATTCTAGGGCCTGATATTTAAGACCAAGGTACAGTTTTATGTGACTTTCTTTAAATAAATGCTTACGTTGGAAGGCCTAAGTTGGAAAAGGACATTGCTTTTTAACATGTTAGTTCATGTGCATGTGCATAAGATTATGTTATTGTCATATGCTTCATCTTAATAAAATCTTTTCATTTGAATCCTCTTATGGTTCCATTTCAGTATATCTTATATATCTCAATTTAACTAATAGTGTAACAAACCATGTTTGATAATTTATTGTGAACTTATAATTGTAAAGTTATTCTTTAATGTTTTACTAGTAGATTGCACGGTCCAATTGTTAGCAGCATTGTTTTCTTTTTTGTGATAAACTGTTGTCTGTCTTTCATCTTTTGTTGTCAACATTTGCCTTGTGAACATTCTCGATCTAGTTAAAAAAAAACTTGGTAATATGGGGTCAAAAACAAGGTCACTTTGTCAAATGGGGGAAAAAGCTTGTGAACACTTCGCAAAGTGAGCCGCCATAACAGTATTCCTTACGTGGCTATAGTCTCAGGTGAAAGCCTTAGGACCTTTTGCCCGCTTGTTTATTAATTCTCATTTTTATGCTTGATTTGGCTTGGATTATTTTATGTTAAAAGCTTAAGGACCACACTACTACTCTTTTCTTAGCAAATTTCACCTTTCAATGGATGTTGTTATTGTAATAGCCTTAAACTCAGTGATTTTTTTTGCTTCATATTTTACAGCCTGTGTCTTTTGGAATCGGCAAAAAAGCGTTATAAACCAGGAAATTGCGAAAAATGAAACATTAACAAACATGTTCGGCTGCTTTTTAAAATTTATATAATAAAGTGTTACGGAATTAAATCGCTGCATAATACACTCAATAAACCAATTATTTAGTTTATCAGAGGAGTTTTGCACCTTTTTCAGATTTTTTGGAAAAATAATGTTAATTTTTGCCATTGGAAAACAGCCTTTTTGACTCTTTGCCATTTGGAAACAGCCTGTAAGAGGCTGTAATTTTGGCCAAACAAAATCACTGAAACATGAGTCTGTTTGTGTGAGCATTTAGCTAGAATTTAGTGTTACTGTTGAATCTGCTGGACATTTCAAGATGCAACAGTTGAATGATCAAACCTCGATGTATAGCTTCTGTGCTAGAGATGTGCGTGGTGTTTTGCTTTAATGATTTTGTGTCTATTATTGATCATTGCTTCCCTAAGAACTTTAGAGTAAGTTTCCGTACCACTTTCCATTGTCAACCGTCGTACAATTTAATATATTCAGTTACCATTGTATTATTAGACTGTTTATCATCAAGAAAAGTGGCTTAGATAGTCAGATATTTGAGCCTTGGTCTGGGAAAATGGGGCTTAATGCATGTGCATTAAGTGACATCTCAGATTTGCCTGTGCATTCTGCACAGGCTAATAAGTAATAAGGGATGACACTTTCCTCCTTAATTCAATTTTCGCTAAGAAGAGGTTTCCTTTAATTGAAAAATACCATAAAAGCGGACAGTTTTGTCTCTGATAAGCCTGTGCGGACTTCACAGGCTAACCTTGGATGAAACTTTACGCATATGCATTAAGCCCAGTTTTCCCAGAGCCTGACTTATTTTGTATCTGCAACATTTTTCTATCACCACACATGTAAGTTACGTTATTATTATTTTCTTACCTGGATAGTAGGTCTCATTTCTTCTTGGATCTCGTACTTATATTGGAAATTGAATACATGTTTTTTTGAGCCGCACTTTGGGAAAACGCGCTTTATGCATGTGCGTAAAGTGTCTTCCCAGTTTACCGGTAGCCTAATCAGGCTTATCAGGGATGACACTATCCGCTTTAATGGCAATTTTGTTTCAAAAGAAGTTTCTCCTGAACGAAAAATCCACTCTAGACAGGAAGTGTCAATCCCTGATTAGCCTGTGTGGACTGCACAGGCTAATCTGGGACGACACACGCACATGCATTAAGCCCCGTTTTCCCAGAGCGAGGCTCATTTGTAAATACTTAAAAAATTATTAGTCCACTAAACATTTTCATACTTGTCAGTTCCATGTATACAGGGCTGACATTAAGGCAAGTTTTGTATTAATTTACTGTTAGTTTTTGTCAACGGGCATACAAAGTTGTTACCATGGGAATTTAGTCAATAACAAAGTTAACATCAATGTTAAAGTGTTTTGTTTAAATGTAAACCACTTGCACTAGATCAATTGTCATATAAACAACTGAACATTGAAATGTTATTTTTTATTTTACTTCTGAAAATTGAAAGCTCAAGACGTGTTTTCTTTAAGAATTAGGTCCTGAAAATTCAAACAGCAAGTTTTATTGACACAGAACAAGTTTAACTCTTCTCTGATATATTTCGCCTTAATAGGCTTTATCAATGTTTGTTTTTACAAATTAACTACATTTCCTTTATGTTTCTCAACAAAACAATTGTATTTTGTATATTGTAACAATTGTAGCAAGTTTTAACATATTTAATTAAAGCGCTTCACATTTATATTTTCTCTAAGAACATTGTAAATTATCTTTTGTCAGAATAACAACTCAGACTTTATATGCCAATATTTAATGTAAGGAAAATGAAACACATTCAGAATTCTCTGTAGTAGAAGTGCATACTGAAAAAAACATACTAAAAAAAGGTTTGAAGATTACTTAAGATGTTTTTATATATTTGGCCTGGGATAGCTTTCCATAGTTCTATACATGTATCATGTGTCATTGTTCTCAATGTGTCATTGTTCTCAATGTGTCATTGTGGTCTTTTTGTTTCCCGACCACAATCCTTTTGTGATTTAAAAACAAATATCGCAAATTAGGGTGCAACAGGAAGCAAAATGCAATAACCTTGACTTTGATCCTGTTTCAATGTCATTGTCAAAGCTTGTAACTTGTTAAATTTAATATGCAGCATAAAAACATTATTACTTATTTTCAGCACTATTATAGCCAAGATATGAGCCACCTTCTGTGAAAACCGGGCTTAATGCTTTTGCATAAAGTATCATCCCAGATTAACCAGTGCAGTCTGCACAGACTAGTCAGTGGATGAAAATTTCTGCTTTTGTGGAATTTTTTATTAAGTCTCTTCTTAACAAAAATCCAGTTCAGGCGGAAAGTGTCGTTCCTGATTAGCCTGTATGGAGGGCACAGGCTTTTCTGGGACCATACTTAACACACATGAATCAAATCTGGTTTTCCCAGAGCACAGCTGATATACATTATTTTTCAGCATTTGTATAAACCATGATTCTTGCCAATTTCAGAGTGGTATGATTCCCTCCCTGTCCCGGACGTCTCTGATCACAAAGTCTATGGGAGACCTGTACAGGTCGTCAGATAGCCCCACAGGCAGTGGGTAAGAGGAGCTCTGCTGGTCTGAGTACTGGTATCTTGATAATTGAGCCTCACACTGGGAAAACGGGGTTTAAATCATGTGGGTAAAAAGTCTTCCCAGATTAGCCTGTGCATTCATTTCTTAATTATTTTAATGGATTTTAATCCTTATACTTTTATGCTAATAAAATTAAAGAACAGGTTAAATTATAAAAATCACAAAATCATCTCATCTTGAATATCCTTTCAGGCAAATATTCTGTCTGGGTTTCAATTTTGTCCTGGAATGCTTCAGGCAATATAATGATATTGGTAAAGAATCTAACATAGAACACAGTTATTAATTACAAAGAATAAAAGTGAAATTTTTAAGTTAGACAAGTTCATATTAAAGTCACTCACTAATCGCCAATATTATACTCATAGCGGAAGTAATTTATAATGTGTAATATGTATAATTTTAAATGAATAGATTCTGACATGTGAAATGCTGTATTTAACTGTAGTGAAATACCACTCTGGATATCATGGGTTCAATCCCCGACCTGAGCTCAGTATTTTCACATTAATGGCGACGAGGCAAAAAAGAACTCTGAATGCGGGGTGAATAGGTCTGAGCTGTTTAATGGTTTCTGGGAGGACCATGCGGATGCAAGACATGCTGTAGCGAGCGTGTCTGGGCCTTGAAACATTAAAAGGGGAGGAGTGTAGTGAAAAAAAGTCACTTCCAACAGCCTTGCTGTTGGGCTAGCTCTTTAGCGATGTGGTTAAAGTGTCTGACTACCACTCTGGAGGCCGTGGGTTCAATCCCCGGTCTGAGCTCAGTATTTCACATTACAGGGTTTTTTTCCACATTTTGGGAAGATAGCCCATGGCTTTGGAATTGGGAATTTTATCGGCGTTATCAAGAAATTGGGAAAAAAATCATTAGCAAACTTTTTCGCGCAAAAAGTCCACTGATTTGGGGAAAAATAATTTGATATAACTCTTTATAATAATTCAAATTAAAAAACAAAATCATTATTATATACTTTGTTAGATGTAATTGAAATAAAATTGAGATAAAAGAATCATTAAGACACTTCTTTCTATAAAAAAAATAATTAAAAAAATGGAAATTGGGAATTTTTAAGCAAATTTTGGGGAAAAAGTATACTTTTTGTCATTGGGAATATAGCCGTTATTGGCTATAAAATGGGGCCAAAAAAAAAATTCATTATAACCATGTATATATATAATATATTATATGCTGATATAGATGTTGCATACACATTAAGTATAAATATAACTCAGTATTTTGCAGTTAATACTTAAATAATATGTGATTAAGATTCATAATGTAATTTTTTGTGTTACTTCAAAATTATAAATTTTATAATTTTATTTAATTGATCACAATAACATACTTAAATGGTTCCATATATAGCTAGATACATAGTTAACATGTGAGATAAAACAAGGTTTGTTTAAATATCTGTAAAGTTCATCCATAAATAGATCATAATATTTCTGTGAAAACCACTTACTATATTCATGTATTTTGTATTATAATTTTGTTCAACACTAAAAACTGTACAGTTTATGTGTAATAAAATTATGTTCTGTTAAAAAAATTATTAAGTTGTCGTATTTGTCTGTTGCTATAGATGGGAGCTGGACAGTTCACACCGAGAAGAGCACGAAAGGATGGAGGAACTAAGGTAATTGAGAGAAAATAAGTTAAGTTTACATAGAGGAACTAACACTATTGAGAGAAAATAAGTTAAGTTTACAAGGAGGAACTAGGTTAATTGCAGGAACATAAGGTAGGTTTACATAGAGGAACTAAGGTAATTGAGAGAACATAGGTTAGGTTTACATAGAGGATATACTGTAATTGAAAAAAAAAAGTTAGGTTTACATAGAGGAACTAAGGTAATTGAGAGAACATAAGGTAAGCTTACATAGAGCAACTACAATAATTATGAGAAAATAAGTTATGTTTACATTGAGGATCTAAGGTATTTAAGAGAAAATAAATGAGGTTAACGTAGAGGAACTGAGGTAATTGAAAGAAAATAAATTAGGTTTACATAGAGGAAATACAGTAATTGAGAGAAAATAAGTAAGGTTTACATAGAGGGAAATAAGGTCACTTAGTAACAGTAGAAGCCCTAAGTTAGGTATAAATAAAGAAAGTAAGGTGACTCTTTGGAGCTGAAGAAGTCAGTTTGTGAGAACAAGTTAAATTAAATATATAAGCGGAAATAAGTTATAAATAATTATAGGAACTAATGTAACAGAGATGAAGGAACTAGTGTGAGTGAGTAGTGAAAATGTGGGAATTGGACAGAATAAGGAGTGGATAAGTTAACTGATTAGGGAAAGAGAAACTATAATCAGTTACAAAACTGTATATTGAAATGCAGAAATCAGTTATACCTTAATTGTCATGCTCAATCTGTTATTTCACACTTAGCAGATGTTTATTGATAGCTGTTTTATCAGGTTAATCAAAGCCAGGTGTAATGTGTTGGCCATGATGCTGCTGTCTTTCACACATTGGTACAAATACCACATTACAAATCCTGTGTTAGAAATTACTGAACCCTTTCTATACAATTATTATAAATAGTCAGATTTTCAGATTCCAACATTTATTCTAAATGGATTGGTAAAAGGTGTTTGAAGGGTTTTTCCTAAAGTGCCTTTTTTTAAATCAATACTTGTTTAAACTGATTTTTTTCTGAACCATTGAAGAAATGCCAGTTATGCTGACACTGCTTTGCAAGAAACCGGTTTCCCATTTGTGGTGAGAATTTCTAATTCATGAAATATTTTAAACACTCTTATTTCCGCACCAAGTTAATTGTCAATTTGTACGTACCAGTAATAATGAGCTTTATTCTGGGATTTCTGGGCTAAATGCATTATCCATAGGCGTAAGTGTCATCCCAGATTAGCCCGTGCGAGGGATGACATTTTCTGCTGTTATGGAATTTTCTATTTAAAGGAATTCTCTTCCAAACAAAAATCCAGTTTTCAAAGTGCACAGGCTTATATTGGACGACACTTGACTCAAATGCATTAAGCCCATTTTTCCAAGAACAAGGCTCTTATGATTACTGGTAAGGAAATCATTATACCGGTACTTGACAAGGCTCTAATGATTACTGGTAAGGAATTCATTATAGCTGTACTTGACAAGGCTCTAATGATTACTGGTAAGGAATTCATTGTACCTGTACTTGACAGGCTCTTATGATTACTGGTAAGGAATTCATTGTACCTGTACTTGACAAGGCTCTAATGATTACTGGTTAGGAATTCATTATACCTGTACTTGACAGGATCTAATGATTACTGGTAAGGAATTCATTATACCTGTACTTGACAAGGCTCTAATGATTGCTGGTAAGGAATTCGTTATGCCTGTACTTGACAAGGCTCTAATGATTGCTGGAAAGGAATTCATTGTACCTGTACTTGACAGAAGATTACTGGTAAGGAATTCATTATACCTGTACTTGACAGAAGATTACTGGTAAGGAATTCATTGTACGTGTACTTGACAGAAGATTACTGGTAAGGAATTCATTATACCTGTACTTGACCTGGTAAGGAATTCATTATATACCTGTACTTGACCTGGTAAGGAATTCATTATACCTGTACTTGACCTGGTAAGGAATTAATTATACCTGTACTTGACCTGGTAATGAATTCATTATACCTGTACTTGACCTGGTAAGGAATTCATTATACCTGTACTTGACAGAAAATTTCAGTGTTGCAGGCTATTGAGCTATTCATGTGATAACACTTTAAAATGCATTTATCAATATACTTTTAAACCATGTATTTTTGTCAGCATGAAATTTTGTAGTTCTTAAAAAAAAATGACTTTTTCGTTAACACGTAAATTTGCTGATTTCTGATTTTGAAAAAAAGGAATTTCAGTCATTTTCTGATTTGCTTCAATACTTGTCTGCGATAAATCGTGTTGGAGAGAGGATGGTAACTTGGGAGTCACTTGCAGGAGGAGGGCCCTGTTTATCACATGCCAATTAACTAGCCCTTTGTTATCAAGTAATAGTAACTGGTCCTTCTTATTTTATTCCAATCATCATTGTTTTGATAAGTGAATTAGTGGTACTGAATGTTCCAGGGGCCAGATCAAGGTTCTCGAGGACCGTTACCATGCAGAGGAGGAGGACAGGATCAACACGCAGGTTGCCATGGAGATAGAGCTAGAGCAGAAACAGAATCAGCTGAGCAAGGCACAGAGAGAGCTGGAGCGTGTGCAACAGGAGGTCCTCCAGGTAACCATGGAAACACGTGTAACTAGGGACTAAATGCATGTGCGTAAAGTGTCATCCAAGATAAGCCTGTGCAGTCTGCACATGCTAATCTGGGACCACCCTTTCCGCCTAAACTGTATTATTGCTCTCTTTTGAAAGAAAAATACCATTAAAGCGGAAAGTGTTATCCCGGATTAGCCTGTGCGGACTGCACAGACTAACCTGGGACAACACTTTACGCAAATGCATGAAGCCCAGTTTTCCCAGCTCAATGGATTTTTATGTTTATATGGGCGTGAAAATGCTGTAAATGCTTGACAATTCATATTTAAGTTTCTTTTGCTTAGCATTAAACTGATGTTTATGCTTGTCATTTTTATGTCTCTGTCTTGATTGATAAAGGATATTTGTTATCCCCCGCCAAAGGCGGAGGGATTTTGTTTTGGCATTGTTCGTCCGGCACTTTTGTGTCCGGAGCCATATCTTGGAAGTGCTTTGGCGGATTTCATTGAAACTTGGTATGAATATATATATATGGATAAATGGCATTGTACACCATCTGTTAATAACAGAGTTATGGTCCTTTGTATATGTTCTGTGTCAATGCAGCATATGGGGGTATACGTCACGTCTGTGACAAAGCTCTAGTTTGGCGAGTGATATCAATTCAACAAATTTGCTTGTTGATTTCAGTGTTTGATTGTATAATCATTTCATGAGTGGACATTTCAAACATATTTTCATGAATGACAGTTTTAATTCTCTGGTATTTGCCACTCATTCTCCTGATAGCATGAAATCAAATGTTTTTCAATCAGCCTGCGATAAATAACAAATGCAAATTACATGTAGATGTGTGCAGTTTAATATTTCAGAATATTTCTCCTGAATTTACAGATTTGGACATTGATATGATTTGAAAATATCAGTTTAAGAAACAATATGGTTTTATTATAACATGAAACAGAAAATGTCATGAACATTTTTCAGTTTAGTTTACAAAATATATCAACGTAGTGCTTATTTACAGAATTACCAGCTAAATTCATAATCTTTTCCAGAGATACTTCTATAAATATAAGGTATACGTTATGGATGCAAATGAAAATATGACACAATTGCCATTCCTTCACTCAAAATCAATTAACACTCTTCATTTTACCATAATCTGTAATTTAGCTCATTTAATCATTTGACTTGCTTTCAGCACTGCAGCTTCTATCAAACAAGTATTGGTAAATAATTGTGTTAGGGCAAAAAAAAAAATTTTTTTTTTTTTAAATAAAAACATGAATTAAAAAGTTCACCTTATAACAGTGAATGTGATTTCCTGCATTGATCAGTTCAAAGAAGAGCATGTATATCTAAATGATTATTTTTTCAGATTTTATTATACATTTATTAATTTATAATTGTCTAGACAATTGCTATTCATGTTTTTACAAAATGGACACATACATAATTATCAGACATTGCCACTTCTGATAATTTTTCTGACCCTTTCCTATAAGGTAAAAAGGCAGCTTTTCAAGCACTGTTTGTATTCCTACATATGGGCTGGGCTACGTGAAAATGGTGTTTTATGCATGTGGTGCGTTTAGTATTGTCCCAGATTAGCCTGTGCAGTCCGCACAGGCTAATCAGGCACAACTCTTTCCGCCTAGACTGGATTTTCATTTATAAGAGACTTCTTTTAAATGAAAACTTCCATAAAAGCGGAAAGTGTCGTCCCTGATTAGCCTGTGCTGTTTGCACAGGCTAATCTGGGATGACAGTTTACGCACTTGAATTAAACCCCATTTTCCCAGAGCGCTTTTCACATGCACAATGTCCTCCCTATAACTCAACCTGCCCTCCCATCTGTATTCCCCAGGTGCACCAGTCAGGACATGTGGCCAAGCTGCCAAAGGTAAAGGATTCACAGTGATACCATATTTACTCATGTGTGCAACTTTTGAAACACAAAATAGATGTGATAGATAAATAATGCAATTAAAGCCTGTCTAAACCAAACAGTGGTTGGTCCTGGCAGATCGTTTGGTTTACAGAAGTGTTAGGTTAATTAAGTTATTTAGTAACTGCTATTTTACAATGCTGTTCTGTTAAGAAGGGAGTTTGGTTTGGACAGGTTACACTATAATTAGCCCATAAGTTAATATTCTGAGTTACTTTCCTTTGCAATTACATCTTTATGTACAATTATTGAATATAGCACAAACTACATTTTGTATAAATTTTGTGGTAAATACTGTCTTAGGTGAATAGTAAGAGAGATGTTGGAGAAGTTTTCATGATTCCTGTCTCAGAGCCACTAAGATCTGGCGTAACGCTGGAAAAATGAGGCTTAATGCATTACGTAAAGTGTCATTCAACTGAATTAATTGCTGCCAAAGATTGCCCCAGTATTAAAAGCCCACTTCAGTTCATGGAAGTAGTCATGGAGCCTTGGTGGTTGTTATCAGGGATAATACTTTTCTGGGTGGTAATTCAGAGCTTAAGCTGATGTTTAACAGAATTATCAGTAACCAAAAATGTTGCATGTTCAAAAATGCTTATTTGAAACTATAGTAATGCATGTGCGTAAAGTGTAAATGCTCACTTTCCGCTTTTATGGAATTTTTCATTAAAAGGGAGTCTCTCTTATCAAAAATCCAGTAAAGGCTGAAAGTGTCATCCCAGAAACTTAACGCACATGTACTGTTTTGTAGTTTATTATCGTCTGTTCTTGTTGTTGACTGCCTGATCAGGGTGTGGAGATAGATGAGATGTTGTCGCGGTTGACTGAGCGAGAGACCACGATACAGGAGGAGGCCAGGGACACCAGTGAGGCACTGCAGCAGGTACGTGAGCGTGAACACTTGGGGATAAATGTAAGCTATCTTTATATAAGTATAATGCCCCAGGATAGTGGACCCTTGTGAATCAATGTCAGCCCTTCTTAAATAAGTATACCGCCCCAGGGTCATGGACCCTTGTGAATCAATGTCAGCCATTATTGAATTAGTATGGGGCATACATGCTATAATATTTCATGTCCAAATCATGACACTCCATGAAAATTGGATTTTTGACCTCGAAGCAGGACTTTCCCGTTGGGACACCTGAAATAATCTTTCATTTCACATTTACTTTAGTTGTTAGTCAGTATAATAGTACTAACAAAAACTCTGAATTTCTGGCCAATATTGACGATAAATGTGTATAAGAATTTCATGAAGACAATTGTTTTTCATTTTCCATAAGTAAACACAGGTGCACCATGCATGTGACCTCATAAATTGAATAGTGGTGTATGCCTCAATTTGACTTCCAATCGGGTATTCCGATTGAACAAGTGTTTATCATGTTACGTGATGTGTGCAAATCGGGCACTGTTCTTTTTTGACTTATTGTGAAATAAATTTGATTTGATGCTGTTAACATTGAAAGTTAATATTAACTTGTAAATAAATCATTTAAAAATAACCGCTTGATGTTTCTCATGTTTCCCATTTCTTCAGTTTCGCCATATGTACGAAACTCGTCATAACTTTCTTATTTTTTGGATTTTGACGCACAAATTTTAGATTAAGGTTTCTTAAAAGTCCTTATGTTTGAAACAATAAAAATCTCATTTTGTGATTTTTGAGCCAGAATAGTCATTTTCCCATTCCCTCTCACATATGTATGTAGGAAAATATCATAAAAGCGAATAGTGTCGTCCCTGATTAGCCTGTGGAAACTGCACAGACTAATCTGGGACAACACTTGACACACATGCATTAAACCCCCTTTTCACAGAGCGAGGCTCAAATAAAAAATTTCTTCAGAAAATGGAGGACCTGAGAGCAGCCAATGAGACTCGCAAGAAGAGCGTCCAGGGGCAGATAATTGTGATTGAGGACAAGTGTCGACTGAAGGACACGGAGGTCAAACTGCTGCAGGACGAGCTGGCGGTGAAGAAGAACGCAGCGCTGGAACAGGACTCTGAGGTGAGTGACAGTGCTATATGTAGGTTAAGATGGGTCAGATGTATGGACTACAAGGTTTGTGGTTAAGAAAGATATGAGCTGCGCTCTGATAAAAAGGGGCTTAATGCATGTGCGTAAAGTGTCGCCCCAGATAAGCCTGTGAAGTCCGCACAGGTTAATCAGGGACGACACTTTCCGCTTTTATTTTATTGTTTGTTTTAAGGTAGTCTTTTCTTAAAGATAATCAAGTTTAGTCGAAAAGTGTCATCCCTGATTAGCCTGTGCAGACTGCACAGGCTAATCTGGGAAGACACTTTACGCACATTCTTTAAACTCCCTTTTTCCCAGAGCGTGGCTCAATTGTTTATTTAGCAAGGTTAAGAGAACCTGGTATAATTTTTAATGCATCTTGTTTTGCTGAGCCCACTTGCAGTCAGGGCAGCACTATATTGCTGTGGCAATGGCAGTTGGGTGTTTGTGAATGTATAGGTCTGTCAACTAACACATTATTCAATCCAATATTGTTTTAGGGTCTCCTTTATTATTTTTATTGAAGTACAAACAATATTACAAATATGCCTAATTGTATACAAAGTTTTATTCCCTGTGCCTTGTAATGTGAATATTTTTGTGCATACAGCAACAAATGGTATTGCACTATCATGATGCTGATGACCATGCTGCCAATTATGATCATATTTAAATTGATGATTATTGATTTAACTAATGATAATAATGGCAGTAATAATAGTCACAAGATTACTTTTTCAGGACCAAAAGGTCATAGATATAGAGCAGCAGCAGCTTGAAAACATGAAGAAAGACTTCCATGTCCTTTTCCATGCCCAGCTGGCAAACAATAAACCTCTGAAAGAGAGATGGGAAGAAATTGACAACACCCACGTAGAACTAATAGCTCAGTTTGAAAAGAAGGAAGGGGACATGAAAGAAAGATGGGAGAAAACTGTCCATGAGTTTGCTGCAGAAAACAAAGAGATAGAAGAAGCCTGGAAAGATCTTACAGACCAAGAAAAGGAATGCTATGAAGTGTTAAAATCAGATACTTTGAGTGAAAAAGAGAGAAATGACGTTGAATTAGAGAAGGAACAGCTGGAGGAGGCAAAGTCATTACTGAAGCTAGAAGAACAGAAGATTGCAACAAAACAGAGAAAGGTTCTGGATTCAATTGAAACTGAAATGGAAAGGTGGGAAAAGTATAAGCATGAAGAAACTGACAGGATAAGTGAAATGAAGGAAGAGTTGGCTAAAGAGTGTGGCAGTCGTGAAGTCGATCAATTGATGAGTAAAATTCATGGCAAAGAAAGTAATATTCAAGGAATGTTTAAAGATTTAAAAAGACAAGAAAGTGCACTGATAGAGTTTGAACAAGAAATTGAGGAGAAACAGAAGAAATTTATTGAAGAAAAGGAAGAGTTGTCGAGAGAAAAGCAGGAGGTGAATGATAAACAGTGTAAAGCTGTGATAAAACTGGAGCAAGAAATCATCTCCATCAATGACGACCTAGAATCTCTGGACGTTAAACTGAGTGAGGAGCTCAAAGAAATTCAGGAGGAGAGAGAAAGGTATTCCCATGTAAGACCCCATGTCTCTATTGTCAGATGGTGTCTCTATACTCTTTTGTTGCTACAGTCTTTAGTGCATTTTGCGTATTCACAATAGTGTGTGCCCATTTTTGGAATATGGATATTATATGTTGTATTATTCATAAAGTAAACTTATAAGTATAGACTATAAGTACACAGCAAATAAATATGATGGAGAAAACGGCAGAAGAACTATTACATTAAAAACTCATTTAAACTAGTGTTTTTCCCAAATTGTTTCCTCAAATGTTAAAACAATGCTATTTTAGCCCAAAAACGATGGCAAAGGAACCCAGTCAAGAGACACAATAAAGCCCAACATTATGACTATAAAAAACACCTTATATGTATACTAATCCTTGTCCCTTAATGTTTTAAACCCTGCTACTGTTAATTCATTTCCACAGATTGGAAAATTTGTGTTTGAGGTGAAATACTTAGTTCTTGCATTATTTGAACCTCGTTCTGGGAAAACTGGGATGCATGTGCGTAAAGTTTCATCCCAGATTAGCCTATGCAGTTCACAGGCTTATCAGGGACAACACTTTCTGCTTAAATGAAATTTTTCGTTTAAAGGAAGTCTCTTCTTAATGAAAATCAAGTCTAGGTGAAAAGTGGTGTCCCAGATAAGCCTGCTCAGAGTTCACAGGCTAATTTGGGACAACACTCTATGCACATGCATAAAGCCCAGTTTTGGAAAACAATTCTTATTTGTGGCTTGTGTTTTCCAGCCTTCTGTTATTGAAGAGGTCCCGAAACATGGCAGACTCAGGTATAGAGACTGGTGACCTGGATGAACAACTGCAGCAGGTGGACCTCCCGGAGTCACAACAGGCCCGCATAGACCAGAAGAGAAAGGTAGTGAGATATATAGTGTGATATATTATGTGATATAGTCTGTGATATAGTGTGATAGGTGGTGTGATATATAGATTGATATAGGATGTGATATATAGTGTGATATATAGTTTGATATATGTTGTGATATATTGTGTGATAGATGTGACATATAGTATGATATATAGTGTTATGGGTGGTGTGATATATAGTGGGATAGGTGTTTTGATATATACAGTCTACTCTCGTTATCTCGAAGTCGGCGGAAACAAGAAAAAATGTCGAGATAACGAGAGCTCGAGATATCCGATTAGGCGTATTTGAAGAAAAAATGAGACAAATATTTAACTTGTTTTTAACATCTAAATACCTGCTAAGTGGTCTAACAAAAGCCATCACCGTGTGGCATAATACTCACAACGGCGTAATAATTACTGTATGAGATTCAATGCACGTTTCTTACGATTCTTTGATGTTAAAAAAATACTGAACTGTACATGTACGTTTTGTAGTTTGAAATGCAAAGTTTAATTGATTATTGGCCGATCCAGATTTCCCCCCGGGTTAGATACCGGGTCCTTCTCTGGATTGCTCGACCAACAACTAAAGATTATCTTTCAAGTTAGCCATGATAATGACTGTTGGAGTTCAAAGAAAGAACAACATTTTGCAAATTTGCGACGGTTTATATACGCAAAAATATAACTTAATGCATTTTGGAATGTTGTTTGTAAAAACAATTAGTCTTTCAGCAGGCTGTGTGTTAATTGCAGTTAATTGCAGTTAAAGTGACAGGCCCTACTCAAGTGTTAATGGCTAAGGACATTACACATGTGTGGTCATTGATGCAATTAACGGATCAATTACCTACTGCACAGTATCGGGAGCAGCCGGGCGAAGCGGGACGTTGAAGTATCAAAGACATTTTTTTCTCACCTTTGCCGACACTGGGACAGTTATTCGCTCTTCGAGATAAACCACAGTAAATACATGTAAAATCGGGACTCGGGACAAATTTATTTGTCGAAATAACGAATTAGTCGAGATAACGAAACTCGATATATGCGATGTTTATTAATTTAGATAAAGTAGGAAAAAAGTTGGGACATTGAGCTTACCGCAACATATCGAGAAACTTGAGATATGCGATGTCGAGATAATGAGAGTAGACTGTAGTATGATATAAAGTGGGATATATTATTAGTTACAAGGCTTTGTATGGACCCAGTAAGGTGTGATACAGGGTCAGTAAATAAACATAGGGGGTGAGAGCGCAATGCAGTGAAGTTTAAATGAATAAGGTAAAACTAAAGTAATGGGATTCTTTAGCTTTTGCTGTCTGGGACGACACTTTACGCACATGCATCAAGACAAGTTTTCTTTTGCCCGCAGGAGTTGGAGGATCTGCAGGCCGCGGTGGAAAGGGCCAATGAGCAGCTGGATGAGAAGGTTCGACAGTTTGACCAGGCTCGAGACTACGAGCTTGACATCATAGAGCTTGAGAAAGACAACCTCCAGGAGAGAGTCAGACAGGACAGGTACTACTAGATATGAGCTACGTTCTGGGAAAATAGGGCTTAATGCATGTACATCAAGTGTCGTCCCGGATTAGCCTGTGCAGTCCGCACAGGCCAATCAGGGACAACACTCTCCGCCTAGAATTGATTTTTGTTTTAAAGAGATTTTCTTTAAACAAAAAAATCCATAAAAGCGGAAAGCCTTGTCCATGATTAGCCTGTACTTACTGCACAGGCTAATCTGGGACGACACATTACGCACATTCATTCAGAACAGTTTTCCCAGAGTGCAGCTGCTCATATATGTTTTTCTAGACCGTGAGGTGTTATGTTCAGGCATGTTACCAGTTATTTCAAGGACATGTAAGAAAACTTGTATTCCCACGAAGAAAGAATTTGTTGTTTGATTGAAGTATACCCCACAGAGAGGAGTTATTTTGAAGTCACTCTTTTAGTCAGTAGGTTAATCGGTCTGTCTGTTGAATTGCAAAATTTGTGGGTGCCAACATCTTGGCATTTTTTTAATCGATAAAAATAAAACTTAAAATATTATGAGACCATATTTGTAGCATCAATCAAAACTGTTAAACTGTTATTTTGTTTTAAAACATATTGCTCGGATACTTGTATGCCATTTGTAAAAATAAGTTAAGCCTATGGACAGGATACGCAATTGTTTCTAGAAAATCAACATACATTGTATGTCAGTAAAAACTTTATGTCCTTTCCAAAGATTCAAATATGAAAAGAAAAAAACAATAGAATAGGAATCAAGCCAGTTGTTTGCTTCTCAGTAAGCAAATGATCCCTTTATGATTCTCTCCCATTCTGTTGCAGGATCAATGCGTTGGTGGAACAGGAAGTGAAACGAAGAATGTTCGAGGAGAAGCTGCAGCGGGAATCAAAACGGCAACTGGAGCGCGACCGCGAGAGACGAGAACGCGAGGAGGAGATCAAACGACTCAAGGAGGCCCACCACAGGGAAATGAAGAAACTCAAAGACAGATATGAAAACAGGTATATAATTGAGGTCCACCATAGGGACATGCAGAAACTCAAAGACAAATATGAAAACAGGTATGTAATTGGGGCCCACCACAAGGAAATGAAGAAACTAAAAGACAGATATAAAAACAGGTATGTAATTGAGGCCAACAACAGGGAAATGAAAAAAAATCAATGGTAGATATGAAAACAGGTATGTGATTGAGGCCAACCAAAGGGAAATGAAGAAACTCAAAGACAGATATGAAAACAGGTATGTAATTGATTCCACCACAGGGAAATGAATAAAATCAATTAAAGATACAACAACATGCATGAAATTGAAACAAGGCTTGTCACCGTAGGATGACATATGCCCCCTTTTTCCACATTTTTCGAAACCTTAACGCAAAACCTAAACGCAAAGTGTGACGGAATTTCAGACGGACAGTGCGATCACTATAATATGCCACCCTACCGGGGGCATAAAAAAATCATGCTACTCAATGACAAATAAGGGACCAGGTTTAGACCTGAGCCCGTATTCATCAAGTTTTCGTAGACTAAAGTCTAAAAGTAAAGAATATTCTTAGAAATGTAAGGATATTTTTGTATAATACAGTTCAAAATGACATGGGATTTAACACTTTTATCTACACAATTCATTAAGAACAATTTATTAATGACATAAGCAGCAGTTGTAGACTATATATTCAAATGATGAGCTTATTATACCCCCATTACTAGTAATGGGGGCTATATAGGAGTCACTTTGTCGGTCGGTCTGTCTGTCTGTCTGTCGGTCTGTCCTGAAAATGAGCTTGTCCGGGCCATAACTATGTCATCTATCAAGGGATTTTAAAATCATTTGGCACATTAGTTCACCATCATTGGACAGTGTGTCGCGCGAAAGAATTACGTCAATATCTCCAAGGTCAAGGTCACACTTTGATGTCAAAGGTCAAAAATGGCCATAGATGAGCTTGTCCGGGCCATTACTATGTTGTTCATTGTGAGACTTTGAAATCAATTGGCACATTTGTACACCATCATTGGACGGTGTGTCGCGCGAAAGAATAACGTCAATATCTCAAAGGTCAAGGTCACACTTTGAGGTCAAAGGTAAAAAATGGCCATAAATCAGCTTGTCCGGGCCATGTCGTTCATAGTGAGATTTTAATTCATTGTGAGATTTTAAAATGACTCTGTACATTAATTTTGTTCACAGTCATTGGACAGCGTGCCATGCGAAAGAATTCAAGACTTCAAAGGTCAAAATTCTTAATAATCGCTATAAAGTACCTTCTCTTGTTTTGTGAAGACAGCATGCAAAATATTCTGTGTCAATGCAGCATGTGGGGGTATACGTCACTTCTGTGACACAGCTCTAGTTTTTCTTGGTCCTAAGTATTTTCTTTTTTCTTAAGTCTGAGAATGGGTTGGTGAATACCGGCCTTAGTCTGGGGCAGGGTATATTTTTGGAAAGTTTCTTAATTTTCATTCAGTTAAACATGTGTTGGATGTTTGTTTACCTTTTTCCTTGGTGGTAGTTTTCAGCTTTACAATTTAAAATTAGTTTATAAACCACATTATCAATGTATACTTATAGAAAAATTACACAGACAAAAATAAGTAAGTGAAATAATTTAAAGAATTTCTTCTGGTTATGTGTGGCCAAATGATTATTATTTGTATGCCCCTGTCATCTTCTGATGCCTAGAGGCATAAAGATATTGGTCTGTATGTTCATCAGTCCGTACGAGGTTAACCCTATACAACATGCTTTGTACAAGAGCAAAAATGATTCTTACAAAGCTTTGATACTTGCATGGATGCTATTTAGGAACACTATCAACACACCCACATCACCTGACCTGATTTTGACCTTGATATTGACCTACTTTTGGACACTTATTCATACGGTCCAAAGTCTTGGCTAAACCAAAATGATACATTTTGTCTAACCCTTTGAGCGCTGGAACCGGATTTTGAAGGCCTTTGCAAACAGTTTGGATCCAGATGAGACGCCACATAATGTGGCGTCTCATCAGGATCCAAACTGTTTGCTATTCTGATAGTGGTCTTAGAAAAAAAATCGAAGAAAATGCTAATTTTAGAAATTAGCAGACGACATTTTAGCAGACGACAAATTTCCCAGCATGCAAAGGGCTAACATCAATGTAGCATGCTACAAAGCTTTGATATTTGCATGGATGTTATCTACATGTATCATCACTCTCACCACACCCACATCACCTTACCTCATTTTGACCTTGACATTGACCTACTTCTTAACTTTATTTCACTAGGTTTAAATTCTTGAGTAACAAGAATTGACAGTTCACTAAATATCAATACTAAGTACTGAAAAGTTGTGATACTTCCATTAAACACTCAACACACACATCACCTGAGATCATTTTGAACTTGACATTGACCTTCTATTAGACTGACTCAAATGGGCATGTGTAACAATACTGACCAGGATATCCAACAGGTGCATTTGTGTTTATAAAACACAACATTGTGTTTTGCTTGAAATTTAGATGCAATCCAAAATGGCAAACTGCAAACAACTAATGATGTTTAACCAAAAAAGAATCACTGTTAGCTGAAGTGTCCAAATAAAAAAAAACAATGTAATTCAGCTTATTTTAATGACTTTTGTTTTTGCGTTTCAGAGGTGGATCCATATCGCTGTCACCATCCATGTCCAATCCTTATGTCACAGTCATGGTGAGTGAATGCATGTTGTCTTGGCGGGATAATATCTTACCACCCTGGTGAAAATATTACCATCATTTTACTTGAGGAAATCAGCATTATTGAAAAATAAAAACCTCTCACACAATACATTTTGGCCAGTCAAAACACTGTAAAAGGATAGAAAAAAAGAAGATAGAAGTAAATCTTAAGTATTGGTTATTTTATCCTTTGTGTTGCGGGATGCCTGCTTTTAATATAAATGAGCCTCACTCTGGGAAAATGGGGTTTAATTCATGTGGGTAAAGTGCACAGGGTCATCAAGCACAATACTATCTGCTTTTATGAATTTTTTCTCTAAATGAAGTCTCTTCTAAACAAAACTCCAGTCTAAGTGGAAAGTTTTGTCACTGATTAGCCTTTGTGGATTGCACACGCTAATCTTGGATTGCACTTAACGCACATGCATTAACCCCCATTTTCCCAGAACGCATAAATTTTGATACATTTCAGTCCGCAGATTCTGACAATGAAGCCCCTCGAAGGAAAAGTGTAAGTTCTAAGTTGCTGAAATGTATATTGAATAGGGATGGGAACGAATACTGAAAATGAATATTCAAATATTTGTTCGTCAGTATTCAAATATATTCGAATTTTCGATTTTTAAACCTTATATTAAAATGTTCGAACTTATGACCGTCTGGAGGAACGTGCTATTCCTGATTGCCACAAATACCACTATAAATCGTTTCTTATGTGCAGCTTTAAAAAAACTGGATAGATTAAAAAAAAAGTAAGATCATTGATATAAGACATTTCCGTAAAACACATTACCATAATTCTAGTTTAGTTCAATACTTTTAATTAACTTGGATTATTTCCCATCAATAATATTTATGCTTTTGTTTCGCTATTTCTTCTTGAATTAAGAACCACAATGATTTAATTGGTTACATTAGATAATAATTTATTTAATTATATTTAATATATGATAAAGCAATTAAAACAAAAAATGCAAGATCTCTGTGTGACCGCTTTTTGGGTGTTTGTCCCGGCGTCCCGATATGGGACAATAAGCCCCGACATTCGTAAAAAACGACATACGTTCTATAAGTTCACAATAAAATTCGCTATTCAAGATCTGTCTGGCTAAAACTTACCATCGCTAATCCTTTATTGCCCCCTATTAACAACCCACTTCTACTACTCGAGTGCACCAGTGTTGTTTTAGACACCTTGTCAGTGATTTTTATGCATATTGTTGATTTAATCAGGCATTCACACCACGGTGTTTTTAAGATAGGGGTCGCTAATGATTAGTATGATACACATTAATTTTTCACATACTTTTACTTTCATTTTCGACTGATTTTCAGAAAATAGTTAGGACATATTGCATCAATCAAAATTTAGAGTAAATTGACGATTGGTCCCTCTCCTTATACCCTCCCATTTGCCAATTATCATCTTGTTCATTGATGGCAGCTGTTATCCAGACAATGACTTATCCAGGAAAGTTGTCTAAACTAAACCAAAACTGTGACTTTTTACATTTACTTATAACTTTTTTGGAAATATCGTTGCATAAAAATAGAGTATTCGAAAATGAAATTTGGAGTTGGATATAAGGCTGATTTTTTAATATTCGTATATTCGGATATTCGGTCCCATCCCTTATACTGAAGTATAAATTTCAGGTCAGTTAAAATGTTTAAAGAAATATATTTCTTTCCATGCTGAAGTTTGTTACATCAGTTTAGGATTTGTCCACTGAACAAGACAGTTTTTAGCTCTACTGGCCGAAGGCGGGAAGAGCTTATGTCATGGCGTGGTTTCCGTCGTCCGTCTGTCCATGCGTCCGTGCATGCGTTAGACTTTTTCTTGTTTACGCGATAAACTCCACAGTTTTCATCCGATTCTTTTCAAACTTGTTCAGTGTCTTTATATTAATGAGGACTCGAACCCTATTGAAAATGGGTTACATCAGGGTTACATGGCATAAATTATCGTTATTGAACTGATATTTTGAATTGATGAAAATGACATAAACAATAATTGTTAAAACTGTTTCCCAATGTTGTTAAACATTCCAGCCAGTAGAGCGATTCAGGCCCTCATGGGCCTCTTGTTATTGGTTAAATTAGATCGGTGTTATTGTTGGTGGGGCGGCTTTGCTGTGTCAAACTGTGGTTTGTAATTAGTTACTTGAGAACAAGTTGAAATATTGAAATGAAACTTTATATGTAGATACAAGACCTCGCCATAGGGCAGTATTCAAACTTCCAATATATGCACAAAGTGGTCATAAGTATCAGGTTTATGTTAGTTCTAGATTTAAAAAAAATCATCAAGTGACCTATCTTATTTGTATATAGAGCTAGGCTAGGATGTGAACTGTGAATACCGTTCTGTTTTCAGACTGGCACGTTCAGCCTAAATCCTGATACCCCACCCACCATCCTCATCACTATCCCCATGTACAGACTACAGGCGTTTGGCTCTGACAGCCACTATGAGTACGAGGTCAAGGTAAGACAATCTTGTGCTGCGCTCTGGGAAAATGGGGCTTAATGCATGTCCGTAAAGTGTCGTCCCAGATTAGCCTGTGCAGTCTGTACGGGCTTATTAGGGATGACACTCTCAGCCTATACTTGATNAAATACATATTTGTCTGTGGTAATTTGTTATAAGCACAATGATTTAAAGTTGTGGTGTATAAGTAATTATTCATGTGAATTCTTACACCTGATTTCCTTGTATTGATTATCAATATGTTTGTATATGCTTGAAAAGTTTTTGTTTGATGGACTATGCAGCAACAATAAAAACACTTAATAATATTTTATTTTGTTTGCACTGATATTTATTGTATAAATAATAAACACATGAATCTGGGAGATGGTGTTTTGNGACACTCTCAGCCTATACTTGATTTTCATTTAGAAGAGACCTCCTTTAAAAATTCCATGTGGACTGTACATGCTAATCTGAGACGACACTTGAAGCACATGCATTAAACCCAGTTTTCCCAGCAAGCGGCTCATTTTGTCTTTTTGTACTTTGTTTTGATGTTTCATACATCATGAACTGGTATCATATTATTTCCCATTCATTTTGATATTACCGAAGATGCATGTTTTATTAAAGTGAATTAAATTAATGTCCCAATTAGCCCACTAAAGAGTTAATTGTGTTTAATGGGTCATATTGCAAGATACAGAGGGAACACAGAAACCCCATAACTGAGGCACTTATGGGTCTCTTTTGTTTACTATGTGAAGCGCCTATTTCACTGCACATCCTTTAAATACCTCATGGAAATGACCTTTTAGCAGGTAAAGGTTGAGGCTTCCAAAATCCTACCATTTCATTGTAGAGCAAGACAATGAGAATGATGTTTGCATGCAGTGTTTGTTAACTGTTAGTATTTCCTGTCTATGCAGATTGTGATAGGGGAAGAGGTGTGGTCTGTCATGAGGCGCTACAACAGGTTCAGGGAGTTCCACCAGGAACTGAGGGCCAGAATACCAGAGGTGAGTCATCATGTGGGGTCAGTCTGGTGCCGTTATATGAACCATGTTGTGGGAAAACTGGGCTTCATGCATGTGCGTAAAGTCTTGTCCTAGATTAGCCTGGGCAGTTCGCTCAGGCTAATCAGGGACGACACAGTTTTTTTTCCAGAACAAGGCTTATATTGTAATGTTATAGCCTTACTGCTGTATTTTTGGCTTTTTTATATCTGATTTGAGAGAATTTACATTTAAAAGAAAGTTAGGTTTCACACAGTTTGCAGGAAAGTAAGATTCTCTCATTCAAAGTTGTGCGCAAACAAAACGAGTAAATTTAGTGTTGCCTATGAAATTATTATGATCTTGACCATATTGTAATACATTTTATTTTACTAGAGCAAGTATCGTGATGATTACCAAAACTTATTGGGTAGCATTTATTCAGGAGGAAATGTATTTAACAATGTAACAAATTACTGTGTGTGTGTGTGTGTTTGTGTGTGTGTGCGTGCGTGCGTGCGTGCGTGGGAATGACACTTCATTCCCAATGATCCACACATTCCTGAGTTATTTGCCCTTGAACATAGCTGAAAAGGTGGAATGTGGGTACATGGTTCTTTTTTTTTTTCCCAAGCTCAAGTTTCAATGCTGACTACATCTGCCAGTGAAGGTTCAGCATGTTCAATGCAGCCTGTTTTCTTCTTGTTTTGCCAGATCAATGCCCTGGTGTTCCCGCCCAAGAAGTTTTTCAGTAAAACAGAGAAGGTGGCTGCGGAGAGACGCAAACAGCTCGAGGTATTCACGTTAAGCAGAACAGATTTATGTGTTAATGCATTCAGTGTAAAGCACTTTACTGCACCATCTGCTTGATATTTCCGTATCTTATACAATAGTTTCGTCATAAATCCTCAATTTTTTTATCAGTTATCAAAATATAATAAATACCTTTTGAACGATCAACTATCATGTTCTACATATACAATTGCTTACATGTTTATATCTAACGATATGATTAATTTGGACTTTAAAAATTAAAAGCTTTTTGAGTACAGCTCCTGTCCATGTTCTGCTATTGACTGTTGGTTTCTCTTTTCCAGTTTTACCTGCACAGTGTGATAGAGATCTGTACGAAGGTTCCCACATGTCCACTCCACGCCTCCAACAACCGCTTCCTCTCCAAACATGTGCTCTGTGAGTTTGATGCATTCTTCAGAAAGGGGCTGTTTGAGAACACCAAATATGGAACAACTTGAAGTGAAATATGGAACGACTTAAAGACAAAATATGGCACAACTTGAAGTGAAATATGGCACAACTTGAAGTGAAATATGGCACAACTTGAAGTGAAATATGGTACAACTTGAAGTGAAATATGGCACAACTGGAAGTGAAATATTGCACAACTTGAAGTGAAATATGGCACAACTTGAAGTGAAATATGGCATAACTTAAAGTGAAATATGGCACAACTTAAAGTGAGATACAACACAACTCGAAGTGAAATAGGGCATAACTTGAAGTATAATATGGCACAACTTGAAGTGAAATATGGCAAAACTTGAAGTATACTAGTAATATGGCAAAATTTAAAGTGAAATATGACACAACTTGAATTCACTTGCGAACACGAAATATGGCACAACTTGAATTCACTTGGAAGTAAAAGAAAAGTGCTAATAAAGAATTTCTGGTTTATGATGCTTAACAAAGCGTTGACTATGCAAATCCAACAAATGGCCCACAAACTTGAATTAAGGCACAATGAATGCAAAATAGTTTTCAAAATATGCATTGAGGTCCCTTGGAACAAAAAGTATCAGGATGTGCCGGGTGGGATTTGTAAATGACACAAACTATGATAAAATGTGGCGTGTTCTGAGAAAACTGGGCATAATGCTTGTGCATATAAAGTGTCATCCCAGATAAGCCTGTGCAGTCCGCACAGGCTAATCTGGGACGACACTTCCCGCCTAAACTGGATTTTCGCTAAGAAGAGACATCATTTAAATGAAAAATTCCATAAAAGCGGAAATTGTTGTCCCTGATTAGCCTGTGCGGACTGCACAGGCTAATCTGGGATGACAATTTACGCACAAGTATTATGCCCAGTTTTCTCAGAACACGACACAAATGAGATGTAAAACTGCTTCAAGTAGCATGAATCATAAACCTAAAGCACCCAATATCAACTTTAGATGAAGGTTTGAACGGGGGCTTTGATTAAAGATACTCAAGAGATGATTGATTGAGATTATCCATTCCACTGCAGGGAACTTACATAACCAGCAAGTCTTTCTCCCAGTGTATAGTTAGATTTAGTAGTTTTGAATACTGAACAAATGAACATTTATTTCTGGTCATATTTATGAAATCCGTAGACTTGAAGCATGTTTTTTTTTAATCTACCAGTACATGTGAATAAATCAACATGAAATGTGTTAAAACAATTATTTTAAATAATGCTGAGTCATCTATGAAAAGATATAATATTTTTGGAAAGGAAACTGCTAAATAATATTTGTAGAAATAAAAAGCATAAATTATTGTGTAAATATTACCAATTGTTTTCACAAAGTTTCCTTACAGTATTTGTATTGTTTGAAGTAGTATTTTAAAATAGGGCCTTGATATTAAAGATTTTTTTGTTTATTATTTCTTTTTAAATAGACAGTGTGTTGTTAAGAATGATAATTATGTGCAGTAAGAAATTCAAATGCCGTATATAATTCATTTTGCCTTCTTAAAATTTATGAGGGCTTTCAGGGAAAGTTTAATCACATACTCTGATATTTTGTTAACATAAGCAATTTAGATGAAATTGATGATACACGTACTTTTAACTATACTTGATCAGAATAAAATGCCCTTAAAACCCTATCTGATAGGGCCATGTTAATTGCATCACTATAGCAACAATTTTATCAGTGAAAAGTTTGAACCACTTTTAATGGTTAGGCGTGAACATCATACACACATTTGTTAATTGAATATTGTAAGACAAACATTTCAGTAGATAAATTTACTTCATGGATCCTGCTTAAATAGCAGTATGCATGCCCAGACTTAAAAGTGTTCAATAATATTTTAACATCACTAATTTTTTAACTTCTCCGTAGCTATGGATTTGTATACTCAAAGAACTGTATTTATACGTTCAATTGATATACATGTATATCAACTTGTTTTAATATTTAAAGTAACACAGTATTGCTGTTGAATAAGATGCATCAAAAGGTAAAATATAGTACATTGTGATTGTGAACGTACTTTCTGGATAGCCCTCGTACATTTGTTACTTTTTAAACTGTTTTATTCGCTTTGTAGACATGTTTTCTTGTGATGCTTTTGCTTGTTATAGTATTAGTTATGTGACATAAAGATCTGATAATTATGACAATGGGACCAAATGATGTTATAATTCTTGTATGTTATTAGCTCATCTATTTTTTGAAAAAAAAATATGAGCTATTGTCATCACCTGAGCAACGGCGTCGGCATCTGCGTCCGGTTAAGTTTTGTGTTTAGGTCCACTTTTCTCATAAAGTATCAAAGCTATTGCCCCAGGGGGGTAACTTCCTATATAAAGGTATATAGGGATGTGCCTCAAATATGGGGTGTGTTTTTCGACTAAAATTATAGATATGGGTATGGTTTTGAGCATCTAAGTATAGATATGGGTATTGAAATCAGAAATGTGTTTGTATATAAATGCATATAGATTTGAAAGTATCAGTATCAAAATGGGTATGATACATATATGAAATTTTAAAAAACAACATATAATAGCAAATTCAATACGTATACTGTATTGATATGATAGAGATTACAATTCTAGTATGAAATGTGTCCACTTTATCAAATTC
>VMBQ01004253.1:7118-22791 GCA_007657795.1 Dreissena rostriformis | reverse complement strand
TCCCAAAAAAAAAATAACATTTTTTTTCTTTTCTTTTTTCATTTTTGAAAGATAATGTAATAAATGACCACACCCCCACAATTTTGCTAAAATTGCCATCACTTCTTTATTTATGATCAAGTTTGATTCATACTTTGACAAATAGATGAGCGGTCTGCACCCGCTAGGCAGTGCTCTTGTTTTTGTATGCTGTATGCCAGTCAATATCAACTTGTTGCTACAAATAATGAAATATGACACAAATACCTGCATTTGTACTAATTTGCTTTGTATTTTGCATACAGCTTATATTAATTTTGTTACCTTATACTTATTGTTTATGCTTATCATTATATTTATTTGCATATCAATGTTTTTGTATTAACATCTATTATGCCTATATTGAATGTATTCTATGTGCCAACTATCTACCGGTACTTACAGTATGTATTGCACTATCTAGTCAGTTTAACCCAAAAGTAACTGCTGTACATTATACAATTATTAGTATATATCAGTTATCAATACATGTATTTTATACACCAGTACTAAAACAAACAACTACACATTAAAACCCATACCTAAAGAATTCTGAGTGAATATTGAGCAATGATAAAAATGTCCGCTAACTGCACAGGCTTATCTAGGACAACCATTTGAGCACACGCATAAAGCCCCATTTTCCAAGTATGGGGCTTATTATCTAGAGCTATGTTCTTGATTTGTGTAAGCTGCCTTAGAGAATTTGCATAAGCTGATAAATTCACTTTCATTATGGCAATATTTTTTAAACAACTGAGTGCAATAATATGGAAATGAAACGGCCAATGCAAAACATTTGGGGTTAAAATGGTTTTGGGACATCCAAACTTCACTCTAGGCCCAGATTTAAAACCCGACTTAAACATCTTGTTTAGATCAATGAACATGATTTTGGAAAAAACAACTTGATTTCCTTCTTTCAGTTCCGTGCATGCGAAAACATGTCGGAACAGAACACTTTGTTGGTCTGTCTTTGAGAACCATTGAATAGGGGCTTGTTTAAATGGATTATATGCGAATTGTACATATCGCTTCCAACTGACATGCCAATAATTATCAATTTGCATCAATGCTATTCCAGATTTCCTATGGTTAATATTCATTAAATATATATTTAAGAACACAAAACAAAGGGTTATGAAATTATTATTTTGTATGATTTGTGTTCTAACAAAATGTTGTTGATTTTGCACAGGGAAAACTAGGTGTTTCCTAAAATTCTAGTGCTTACGCTGACCTGTATTTTTAATAGTTCTTACATAATTGGCATATTTTGCACAAAGTTTTGAAATCCACTTAGAAGTTAATTAGAATATGATTGGCACAAATGGCACACAATTATTTTATGTGCAAATATATATAAAGTTCATATTTACAGTCAAGAGTCCATATTCACAATGTGATGCATCCAAATTTACTAGGTTGATTTGCAAGTTAATTATTTTTTCACAACATCAGTGTAAAATAACTCAGAAAATAAAAACACTATCTGTGAATACTGACTTAATTTCTAACAAATAATTTTTTTCAAAACACTGCACAACTATTATATCCGCATCATGCAAAAATGGGTCTTATGCCATATGTGTCAAGCATAGCTCCAGACAAGCCTGCACATTTGCGCAGTCTGGCCAGAAGCTACCCTGTCCGCTATAGTCACTATGAAGTTGTCTCATTAGTGGACAGGATAGCTCCTGACTAGCCTATGTGAATGCACAGGCTGGTCTTGAGATACTGTACGCTGGCTGCATATGACATAAGACCTGTTTTCGCATGACACAGCTCATTTATTAAAAAAAAATACACAATTGACAGCATTATTTAAATCTCTTTTTATTTTTCTTTGGCTTTTGTAAGCATTTAACATTGTCATATAAACTTGCATTGAAATGCATTGACCAATTGTTTTGTTAAAGGTTTTAGTAGTCACATGACCATGATGCTCATTTGTGTGCCTTTGTATGTTACAGATTTATTAAATATTCAATGTAAAAAAGAAAATGTACCTTGTTGTTATGAAATCACATTCCAATTGCTTCATTAGTATGGCAAAAGAGGGTTTGGTAAATGGGACACTTTATAAGAAATGTTGTAAACAAAATAACACAAAAAATTATCAAATGCCATATATTTAAATTTAGAGCCATCTTTTTGTGCAAAATTTGGTGTGCCCCCCATTTCCTTCAGGTCTTTTTTTTAAACACCCACAAACACAGTTGGAAGGGGAAGTGGTTTACTGTTGTGGCCACCATGGCTGGTTGGTCTATTAGCATATCTTGTCTCTCAATTGTTTTTGGATGTAAATTTGACTTGTCATGCTTCCTATTCAAACTGGCAGCAATCTTGGATATAGGTTCATCCTTGGAAGTACTGTTCAATTATTTTTTAATTTTCATGAAACTTCCCGCGCTTAATATGCAAAAGTATATTGCGTGACAATTTTTGCATTGAACAGAATCATCTTTAATTAGTTAAATGTTGTGGTGTGAAAAAAAAATCTCTTTGACATGATCATGTTTTATATAAACCCTTTGCATGCTGGGAAATTTGTCGTCTGCTAAAATGCTGTCTGCTAAATTTCTAAAATTAGCATTTTCTTCGATTTTTTTTCAAAGAATACTATCAGAATAGCAAACAGTTTGGATCCTGATGAGACGCCACGTTTGTGGCGTCTCATCTGGATCCAAACTGTTTTCAAAGGCCTTCAAAATCCGGTTCCAGCGCTCGAAGGGTTAAAAGAGCAGTAAGCAGAAATGTTGGACATGACTTTTGCATTGATCAGAATCAAGATGAATCACTGGTCTATCTGTATCAATTACATTCAATGTAATATTTGTTAACTTGTATATTTGTGCAGTAATTTCATGGTCTTAATATGAAAATCACAACTATTATGAACACTTCTTACATCACTTTAATTACAAAACTATTTTTTCCGCATCTTTGTATACATATAAATACCTTAGATTATACAAAATTGCAAATATTAAAAATAACATTATCATTAGTTCAAATCTCTATACACTCTTCAGAAATGAACATATGAGCCTCGCGCTGAGAAAAAATGGGCTTAATGCATGGGAGTAGTGTCATCCTTGATAAGCCTGTTCCATCAGCACAGGCTAATCAGGGATGACATTTTGCCCTTTTATGGAATTTTTTGTTTAAAGGAAGTCTTTTCTAAACAAAAGTCCAGTCTAGGCAGAAAGTGTCGTACTGATTAGCCTTTGAAGACTGCACAGGCTATCTGGAAAACACATTATGCACATGCATTAAGCCCTGTTTTCCCAGACCTTGACTCATATTTATTTTTTGTCTACTGAGAACGGTATAAAGCAGCCTAAACAATGATTTGTACTTTCTATCAAATATCATGATATTAAACACAATGAGATTCCTCGGTCTAGACTAGTTTAGACTTGTTTCCACTGTAACTTTGTTGCCATAGACGCAGCGTAGCCACAAGCAGTCCAGCACAGTGACCCAGTATTCCCCCCAGGACACATGTGATTGGCCACGCCTGAAACAGACCAAAGTCATACAAATAGATGCGCAGTCTGACATACTGACACAAGGCTGATTTATCATTGTTTTTTATCCACACACAATCTCCACTTATTTAAATTCTTTAAATGAGCCGAGTCATGCGAAAATTGGTCTTAGGCCATGTGCAGCTGCTCAGGAGATATCCAGTCCGCTAATGAGACCCCCAAAACTTGCGTAACTTCACAGAGGACAGCATAGCTCCTGAACAGACTGCACAAAAGCGCAGGTTGGTCTGGAGCTATGCACTCCTCATATGACATAAGACCCATTTTCGAATGACGCAGGTCTTATTACATATAAACGGTTTCAAAATCACATGATGTGTTACCTAGGACTTATTCTAATGGATATTTACCTTCCAAAAGCATGTTTGAAGAAGTTTTTAAATACTGAGTACCAACATCAATTATTATGGGTACTTTTATTCAGTATTTATAATCATTTGTTTTGAATGTCCTTTAATTCAAGGACAGAACTGATTATCAACGGCAATGACCATACAATACAAATTTTAGTCATACATTTTTCTTATAAGACAGAATCTAGTATACATAGAGGATATTTGTTGGTTTCGTAAAAACAATTTCATGGGCAATAATAATGTCATGACATCCAAAAAATGATGAAATTTCACAGAGAAACAAGGACAATTAATGACAATTTCCACTGTTATTTTTTACTGTCTAAAACTTTAAATTACCAGTTTTAAGTCACTGATATTTTCCAATTAACCACCAGAAATTATAAAATAAAACAAAACTTGTTTCTATGTTTCTACAAGGCATAAAAACAGGTAATTTAGTATTTTCACTATCAGTAATATGAACAAAATTTCAAAGAAAGCAGTTAAAGTGTTCAATGATCCAAGCAGGTTATACCTGCCAGGGTCTGTCCCAGTCTAGAGGTATAGGGGCTGCACCACACCATGCCCCTAGCAGGCTACACACCACCGAGTAGAACACTGCCGTCTCCAGCACCGTGTCCAGACTGAACACACAGGGGATAGCTTATTGCCATAACCATGATAAGAAAATGACAATACCAGTATTAAAGGGACCTTTTCACGTTTTGGTAAATTGACAAAATTGAAAAGAAAAATTCAGATTCGCAAATTTTCGTTGTGCTTATGATATTTGTGAGGAAACAGTTATACTGGACATTTAGCATGCTCTAAAATATCCATTTTATGCATCTTTTGACGATTTAAAAACCTTAAAATTATAATGCGTTGCAACGCGAAACGATTGAAGAATTTACAGAGTTCTGTTGTTATAGTTATATTTTGTGACACTACGAGGATTGCTTATATAAAGTATCAAATACACCACTTACTTTATGAGCACAGATGGCTGAGTGTTCTAAGCGTAAGACTTTTACTTCAGGGGTCAGTGGTTTGAGCCCAGTTGCGGATTACTTTTTTTCTTTTTTAAATTTTATTATTGTTTTTTTATTACTGGAGCTTTTTAGTTCCAATGTTTACATTAATCAATTTAAAGCATTTAATGACACACTTCAATACATGCCAAAATCTGTGAAAAGGTCCCTTTAATTTCATAACACAAACGGCGTAACTAATAACAACCTAAACCAACACTGTGCTGTGTATCAAACATGAAGATTCAGTAAAGTTATAAGTATATTGTCTTATATTATAAAGTACATGTAGTTAAATCACAACATACTGGTGTGATGTAATTCCCATGCTTTACCTGGAATTGAAATTGGAATTTGAATCCAATAACAATTTGTGTACATTTGTGGATCAATTTGCAATTCCATCAAATTTTATACAGAAAATAACTTTAAAAATAGTAAATTTTGTAAGTGAAAACAAATAACAATATGAGCGTCATTCTGGGATAACTGAGCTGGATGCATGTGTATAAAGTGTCGTCCCAGATTAGCACAGTCTGCAAAGGCTAATCAGGGATAAAACTTCCTTTTAACACAAACTTTCACAAAAACCGAAAGTGTCGTCCCTGCACACCGCACAGGCTTATCTTGGACGACACTTTATGCACATGCATTAAGCCCAATTTTCCCAGAACAAAACTCATTTGTATTGTGCATCCAAATACAAGGTACCTCTGGAAAATGAACACTTTGATCCATGCTTCTATGGACGGTCCCAAATGCAGTACCACTGGAAGAACACTTGTTGATGCTAACAGCATTGCAAAATGGAAAGTCTCTGCCGTTTTACTGAAATGATGCGATAATCGGTATTTAGCAATTCTACACGGTCACCAGTTCAACTTTCTCAGATGAATATGCCATGCAAACAAAGGCCACCAGTAGTCAGATAAAATAGAGTGATACAATTATTTACATTATTTAATTATCAGGCTAAGTACCGTATGTATTTCTATCTTTGATAGATGTGTTTACTTCATAAAAGCAAGTATATACCATTTTTATGTCAATATTTTATTTTCGCAATTCTTTAACCAACAGATAAATATAAACAAGAAATTTTAAATTAACAATAATCAGCGATCTTTTATGGTACCATAAATCAAATGTTTTTAATTCAATGAAATTCAAAATGTTTCAGTTTTTGACGATAGTTACACATTTGTTTTGTTTTTATTGTAGAACCGAAAATGTGTCTATATGTCGTATGAATAAATATGAACAGCTCACTGGGGATATCCCCAACAGTAAACAAACTGTACATGTCTTTTGTACAAGAATGCTATCAAAAGCACTTTAAGAAAATTATTTGCAATTGTATAAAACTCTAATAAAGCTGATAATTTATCATACACATTCAAACAGGAGAAGCTCTGAAACTAAACCAATAGGACAAATGCCAATCTTAGCCTAACTCTTAAAAAACATAATTGATACATAATATGTATACAACAACAATGTGGTGTTGTTTTCCTTCTAAACTTACTCAAAGAATGGAGCCCCAAACAAGACAGCAAGGCAATGAAACAGGACCACACCCACGGAGGAAACCAACAAACCTCGGCCAAGTGTCTACAAATAAAATCGGGATGAAATAGAGATAGAGAGACCATTCTTTATTTATTTTAGCAGTGTATTAACCTAAATAAGGAATTACTTTCGTCATAAAATCCTAGAGTGTTAACAAAGTTTCACTATAGCCAAACTATATATATAGGAAAACTGACCTGCCCCCTGGTGGGCAAGTTTTTCAATAAACCAAAATCATTTTTGAACTCAGCTGAGATATCATAAGAACAAATGTTCTGACCAAATTTCATGAAGATTGGGCTATAAATGTGACTTCTAGAGTGTGTGTATTCAAGGTTTATTTACAGATCGCCTCAGCGTCTTCACGACAACAAACATGTGTCGACCTGCAGTTCTAGAGTGTTAACAAGCTTTTTCTTGAATTTGACCTAGTGACCTAGTTTCTGACTTCATGTGACCCAGATTAAAACTGGGCCAAGCTATCAATGGGACCAATCGTCTGACCAAGTTCCTTGAAGATCAGACGATTAATGTTGCTTCTAGAGTGTTCAAGAGGTAAATGTTGAAAATGGATGATGCACGATGGACAAAAGGTGGTAACATTTCAAAAGCTCACCATGATGGCATGACAATGTTGTGCTCAGGCGAGCTAAAAAGTTTCAAATGTTATTCATTTCAAAGTATTACAAGAATGTTTGTCTTTGGATTTACCTTAAAAAGAATACTTGGTTTATATTTCTGCAGCTCTTTATTAGGTGATTGGCAGGTGACATTTAACACCAAATGTACAAAAATAAACCAAGCAGATAGACATTTTATAACCAACAATGGAGAACTAATAAGGTCAACTCCAGAATTATTCTGAATAATGATAAAGGTAACGCCAGCGATCAGTAAAACGACCAACAAAATAGAAAATAATCCATATTTTAACGATTTTTTAGCAGTTGCAGCATTTGTTAACATGGGCGCTGCCATGTTGGAAATATCAAGGGGAGAGTATTCGTTCGTTCTATGTACGTCACTTCCGCGTTACTGTCAAAACTGTAAATAAAGATTACACGTGTCCAAATAACGGTAAGTTATCGCCTTATCTCTATTCCTTTAGCAGAAACCGAGAAGCATGCGTTGATGCGTCACCAACACATCTGTTTTGCAATAAGGTAAAGAAGATACAATCTTTTGCATCTAGTGCGAGTATTGTTTTGACAGGTCGTCACGGTTTGTTGCACAAGCCACAACATGCAGGTGTTAGGAAATGTTGAGGAGACAGATGTCATTGTTAAATAGATAATGAATTGCAATTGAAACAAGCAATAGCTGGCTTCATTCTGTTGTATGAACATGATACTCACCCTTAATGAAATGTATATTGCTGTTTCAATGTATGGTATGTATAGTTTTGATTATTTATTAATAAATAATTATTTGTACTGACATTATTTCATCTTATACAAATCTGTTTATAAAAAAATGGATTTCTGCCTATTTTAGTCATTCTCATATTGACATTGATTTTATTGTATTCCCTTCAAAAATTCTTTATTGTATCAAAGAAGCACCATGCAGTAACCTTGCTCTTGGAAAACTGGGCTTAATGCATGTGCGTAAAGTGTTGTCCCTGATTAGCCTGTGCAGTTTGCACGGGCTTATCATGAACAACGCTTTTCACTTATATTCTCTTGTCGGACCACACAGGCTAATCTGGGATGACACTTTGCGGACATGCATTTATTGATGTAGCCACATTTTTCCAGAATTATATTAAAAGTTTATCCTTTTGTTACTGGTTTTGAATATTGCCAAATCATATTGATCAATGCTTAGAAATAATGAAACATTTATTAAATTAATATTAATGTCACTACTAATATAATCATGGTTCCAGTATTTGTTATGTTTTTATATAGATCAACAAAAGCAATGCAGAGCATTCCTCACTAAACAGTGTCAATGTCATCATCGCAAGGCACCCAGACTGTAGCTCCGTGTTGCCACATCAACAGTCTACCAACAGAGACGCTGACATCAATCTTCCATTTCCTCGACACCTCTGACATCGTCAGCAGCTGCAGGGCGTGTAGACGTTGGAGGGACATCATCTCTAGCAGCGAGTCCATCTGGCGTAGCTTGTGTGCAACTCTGACAGACAGCTACTGCCTCGTTGAGTCTGACAGACTGAAGGGCTTCTCCTGGAAGGTATATACCTTTTTCTTTTTCATATTTGAGCCTCGCTCTGTGCACGGGGGTTTAATGCATGTGCGTAAAGTGTATTCCTAGATAAGCCTGTGCAGTCTGCACATGCTAATCATGGATGACACTTTCTGCTTTTATGATATCCGTTTAAAGAAAGTCTCTTCTTATCAAAAATCTAGTTAAAGCAGAAAGTGTCGTCCCTGATTAGCCTGTGACGACTGCACAGGCTAATCCGGTACGACACTTTATGCACATGCATTAAGCCCTTTTTTCACAGAGCGTAACTCATTTGTTCTTATTTATTTGTTCAGTGGAGAAGAGAAAAGCTTGCTGGTTATTCTTGAAGAATATATTTTTGTGACAAGATCCATTTTTCCAAGTGTTTGAGGAATTTATTTTTCTCCTTCACATTCAGACATTTTTTTCTGTAATCCTGTGTTTTTTATGGTAGTTGTACTACAGTAATTGAGTATAAAAAGCACCCAGTGAGTATAAAATATATGTAACTTATTTTTTGTTGTGGCGATTAATTCCTCTAGTTAAATTTTATTCTTAAAAAAGGACACAAACGTATATATTTGTGGTGTTGCTTTTTCCTGTTTGCATTTAAAGATAAAATATTTTGCCAATAATACTTCATAGTTTATAACGTGTGCATTGTTGGAATCAGCTTCGTCAAACGGCAGAATGATATACCGGTAATTGCAAAATTTAGTTCAATGTTTTCTAGCCTTTCTAACTTGTTGTAAATAAAAAAAAATTGATATCCTTATAAAACTTTTGAATGAAATGACATTCCCAGAATTCATGAATGTTCGTTTCTGAGTGCCTATAGCAAAAATCACATAATGTTGACGGCACAAGATTGCATTTATGGAGGTAAGTAATGTTTGGTAAATTGCGCATAAGGTTTTTATATTGGAAGTTTCTAAGTTTGGTCAGGCATTTATTCTTACCTAAATTAAACTGAAGTTCAGAATAGATTGAGAATCTTATTAATAATAACCAGCTGAATCCCAAAGCCACACTGGAGACCGAGCTCTGTACTTTTTAGTTTTCCATTTACATATGAGCCTTGCTCTGTTAATCCTGGGCTTAATGCATGTGCATAAAGTATTGTCCTAAATAAGCCTGTGCTCATGCCTGTGTCATGAGCACAGGCTAATCAGTGATGACAGGAAAGTGTTGTCCCAGATTAGCCAGTGGCGACTTCACAGGCAGGCTAATCTGGGATAACGCTTTACGCACATGCATTAAACCCAGTTTTCCCAGAATGAGGCTCATAAAAAAGCTAGATCATACAGCAAGGCAGTATACGTGTCCCTTATACATCACCCTTAAACAGTAAACAAGGGCCCTTCATTTCAGGAGACCTTTCATCGTAACTACGGAGCTAACGGTCTGAAGCACCTCTGGAGGGAAGGTGTCTTCAGCCACATCACCTGCTATCACAAACTGCCTGCTACGACCTTCTGTCACCTTGACACCGATAGCTGGGGTCAGATCCTCCAGTGGGAACTGGAACGACCTTGAGTGACCTTGAACTCTGGCATTAACTAAAGTGACCTTTAATAATTGATTTGGTTACAATTCAAGAGACACTCTAAGCCTTCAAAGTATTTATTTAGAATTACATTAGGTCTTTATTTCTTTTCCTGTCACTTTGTGATTTTGTTGATGATTTGTTATGAAGTTTAATGTTTTAGTGTAACTGCTGATTTTTGGTTAGTATAATCATACATATATATTTTTTCTATTTTACCAACGCTGTGATTTTTGCACTGCTTAAATTCTATGCACATATTTTTACCAGTATTTTAACTGCATTTAAGTATATGTTTTACATTGATTTACTAATTCACAATTCTTCCCAATATGGCAGGACCAGTTTATCTACAAATTCTTGCATTGTTACTATGTGTTCTCCAATGTCTGGGACATAGCGATGAAAACTTGTATCAGGCGAAAGACAATCTCCCTGACTACGGCCCAACGAAACCCACACGCTACCTCTTGTATGACGTAAACCCGGGTGAAGGGTTTAATCTGAGAAGGGATGTCTACATGCGCGTAGCAAATCTGGTTAAATTTCTTAATGAGGATGAACCATGGGTGCTTGTGTTGCCGCCCTGGGGACGTCTGTACCACTGGCAGAGTCAAGAAATTCCCCAACAGAGCAAGATCATGTGGAAACATTTCTTCGATATCAACAGCCTCGCATTGCACGTGCCTGTCATGGAGTTTGAAGATTATATCAAAGCTGTGGGAAACAAGGTCGAGCATGTGTTCTACCTTCAGAGGTTCAAAGAGGGTTGGACGAAATGGGAGGAGAAAATGGAAATCTGTGAATGTGTAGAGGAGCCCAGGTACCATCAGCTGGCCAACGGGAAGTGGCGGGGACAGTTCTTTGGTTATGAGGACTTCGTCGCTGATAAATTTGACTGCATGTCTACCCAGGCTTACCTGCTGACCTTTAAGCCGTTTTTGATGAAGAACACCACTGCAAGGTCAGTGTTTCTTGATAGAGCGGAGTCCATGATTCATGGTCAGTACAGCGAGTGGTCGAGTGAGTGGTGGACAGCCAGACGCAGCATGGTTTTTGCTAAACCACTCAGGGATATTGGGGACAAGTTCAGGAAAGAGTCTCTAGACTCTGACGATATATCAGATAAAACTGAGCTTGAAGTCTGGACGAATATGAAACGAAACCATGGTGATGCAAAAGGAGGTCCGTATGTTGCTCTTCACTTTAGAAGAAAGGATTACCTGTATGCACATAAAAAAGAGGTTCCCAGTCTGGAAAATGCGGCAAAACAAGTCCTGAAATATCTGAAAAAGTTCAACTTGAAGAAGCTGTTTCTTGCCACGGATGCCCCAAAAGAGGAGGCAGAAGAGTTTATGAAAATCTTGAAAAAGTCTCAAATCAAGACTTATCGTTACAGGCCATCTTTAGATGATCTAAAGGAACTGAAGGATGGAGGGGTTGCAATCATAGACCAGTATATTTGTGCTCATGCCCGGGTGTTCATAGGAAGTTACGTCTCGACTTTCACCTTCCGAATCCACGAGGAGCGGGAGATTCTGGGATTCAAACAGGAGGCTACATTCAACCGATTGTGTGGTGATGAGGAGGGGGAAGAGTGTGAACAGCCAACAAAGTGGGATATCAAGTATTAAACTGAAACACTTACTAGGAAACAATATTTTATATACAACATGTACTGCAAAACATTTTAATATATATTTTTAGAAAATCAAATTATTTTACAATTTTGAGTTCCAGATAAAAATAACAAATGACTTTGTAAACATGCTGAATGTTCTTAACAAATACACGGATGTTTTACTTTTTGTAAGATCTTTTCATTGTTAACTGCTGCTGTCATGACTGCATGATATAAGTGGAAGACTTTGTCTATTAATCAACTGATAATGATCCTTCATGTGTAAACTTTTTACAGATACAAGTTTGTTGATGTTAGAAGATGATGGTGTAAGTTCGTATTGTATATTGGTCCCAGGCAAGTATAAATCCCAGATACTGCCTATTTGTGAACCAGCCTGGCTAGCTGGTTTGGTGTTTTGTTATTTATGATGACCCATCTTACTTATGGTATTAAACAAAACTGGGCACATGAATGTGTAATATTGTTTTGATGGCTTATAAGTGCCACAGACTTGTTGTCCTTTGTTTATTCGTTCCACCAGAAATAATTATTTTGATTTTTTTTTTATTTATGACTTGCTTCACAGAAGTAAAGTTATAATTATACCAAATTCAGATTAGATAGAAAGACTTAGTAATTTGTCCATATGTTAAGCAGTACCACATACATATGTCCGTTTACATTCTACATCATAATAATGTACCCAAGGAATTTTATTTTGCTTTAATTTTATTATCACATTAGTAGCATGGCTGTCATCCTTTGTCCATGATTGGAATTGTATTGCATTAAATTTACAAATGTTTTAAATGTATTAATCTGTTTTCAGATCTACTTCATTTATTAATGTGTTCATACTTTTACATGAAAACAAATGCTGGTCTCAAAATATGTCGCTTAAACCTTGCTTTATACAATGACAGTTAAGGTATGAATGTAAAGCTGTTGATACTTTTACTCTAAAATATTTATCAAAAAAGCATTTATTACTGTTTATATTTTTTCAGCTTACCTGAGCTCATAGTGAGCTTTTGTGATCACCTTTTGTCAGTCTTCTTTTGTCATTATTTGCCTTGGGAACAGTCTAAATTCCTCATTAATTTGCATATCCTCATGAAACTTTGTCAGTCTATTTGTTGGTGTGATATCTCTGCAGAGTTCGAAAATGGGTCACATGAAGTCAAAATTGACGGTCACTAGGTAAATTTAAACAATAGGATGAGAACAACCTACATGTATAAGTCATAATTGTTTCATGAAACTTTCTCAGAACACTTATGCTTATGATTTGTCTGCCAATGAGATAGTTCCTGTCCATTGAAAAACATGATTTCTTCATGTGGCTAGAGTAAAACCATGGTTGTGGTTTGTTCAAAAGCATGGTGTTGGAATAGTTTTCCTTATGGGTGTCTATTGTAAAATCTATTTAATATTGACTGCTCAGAACGGTTTAGTTCCTTGGGGTTTTCAGGTGAGCGCCTTAGGGCCTGTATCCCTCTTGTTTATAAATTGTGTTTGATTGGTGTGTCATGTTTTATTATTTTGTTTTAAATATGTTATTTGTTAATGATAATAATTATATATTTGTGTGGGCATACCTGTTGATTATTTGATTTTAATGTGATTCAGTTTCACTAATTTCACAATTTGTTTTTGATTGGGATTGTGGTTGTTTGATGTCACAGTGTCTAAGAATAAAAATTAAAATGCAGTTTCTTAGTACGTTATACTGATTTCCTCAGTTCTTCTTGGCCATATAGACTGTGGATCACTCTGCGGTTGTTATGGTACTCAGTATGTTGATTGCATTGACATTAAGAAGCTTGCAAACTGTAAATTTTGAAGTTTTTTCAATCCAACGTCCAAAGAACTATGGAAGGCCAGGCTACATAGACTGAACAGGCTCAGAACTGTACTTTTCAAGTTGTTATCAACCAAAGAACTATGGAGGGCCAGGCTACATAGACTGAACGGGCTCAGAACTGTACTTTTCAAGTTTTTATCAACCAAAGAACTATGGAAGGCCAGGCTACATACACTGAACAGGCTCAGAACTGTACTTTTCAAGTTTTTATCAACCAAAGAACTATGGAGGGCCAGGCTACATAGACTGAACAGGCTCAGAACTGTACTTTTCAAGTTTGTATCAACCAAAGAACTATGGAAGGCCAGGCTACATAGACTGAACAGGCTCAAAACTGTACTTTTCAAGTTTTTTCAACCAAAGAACTATGTAGGGCCAGGCTTCATAGACTGAACAGGCTCAGAACTGTACTTTTCAAGTTTTTTCAACCAAAGAACTATGTAGGGACAGGCTTCATAGGCTGAACAGGCTCAGAACTGTACTTTTCAAGTTTTTTCAACCAAAGAACTATGGAGGGCCAGGCTACATAGACTGAACAGGCTCAGAACTGTACTTTTCAAGTTTTTTCAACCAAAGAACTATGGAGGGGAAGGCTACATAGACTGAACAGGCTCAAAACTGTACTTTTCAAGTTTTTTCAACCAAAGAACTATGTAGGGCCAGGCTTCATAGACTGAATAGGCTCAGAACTGTACTTTTCAAGTTTTTTCAACCAAAGAACTATGTAGGGCCAGGCTCCATAGGCTGAACAGGCTAAGAACTGTACTTTTCAAGTTTTTTCAACCAAAGAACTATGGAGGGCCAGGCTTCATAGACTGAACAGGCTCAGAACAATTACAGAAACCCGAATAAAAAGGCTATGTTATTATTACAATTTGATCACATTTTAACAGTGATCAAAACACAAATACTCAGACATTCACTCATTCATAATTATTCCTGCAAGCTTTGATAGAAATAAATAATACAATATTCTTAACGAGCAGACAAGGCAGGTCTTCCTAAATTTAATTTAACTGGAAATCTATTTAACAATTAAGTTTTCAAACTTGAAGAAAGATTTTACTTTTGGGTTAGTCTGATTTGCTGTTCATGGTTCATTCCAGAATCATACTTGTTGCACGCGCGGAAATATTATTTTATGATTTTGAGCTTTATAATGATGTATTATTTACTTTTTTTGTGCTAGGTGGTGGTGGTCATGGATAATATATGGTTGTTTAAATTTTGTTTAACATTACCAGAGTGACAGGGTTAGGGTTAGGGATTTAGATCTCAACCGCACACATGCTGAGCTATTGGAAAACAGTGATTTTCGTTGTCTTTCGGTCAGTATGTGCGCGTGTCCGATTGTCTGTCGTCTTTGTCTTTAAACAACATCTCCTTATAAACCGCTTTGAAGATCTTTATGAAACTTCACAGGAATGTTATTTGGGTGACTCTTTCAAAGTTGTTAAAATCATTCTGGTCTGACGCATGTGTAATTCACTAGGGCTAAAAAAGGCCTGATGGCTCACATGATTTATATAGATTATTTTATCAAAATAACTTCACAACGACTTGGCCCAGAGGTGTAATAATTGACAAGTTATATGCATGCTGTCCCTTTACCAAGTTTTTTTCAAATCATGCCCCTTGGTTTAAAATTGGCCTCACTCTTCAGGTCACTTGTTTTCCTTATGTATATATCCTTCTGTATGTATATAGCAAAACGTTTAAAAAATCTTCTCCTCAGAAACCGTAAGTCTCCTAGCTTTGGTATTTAGTATTTAACATCGTGTGATGATCCTCTACCAAGTTTATACAAATCATGCCCCTTATAGGCCCCCGCCCTGACAGTGAATTGTTTCTTTTATGTATATAGGGAAATGTTTTCATTTAAAACTTTTTAAATCTATGAAGTTTCAACGGTTTAGTATTTGGCACTCTCGGGGGG